>JACGDI010005413.1:726956-737583 GCA_014898725.1 Jacaranda copaia | reverse complement strand
ATGGACCTCTTGCAATACTTTGGATGCCTGGTCCTGATCCAAGCATCTTAAGGGGGTCTGTCGAGAGACCTTTTATACAATTAGCCTTGCTCATCGAGGATGAATTTGGAAGCCCGACCTCATAGGCCCTTAGCCTCATTCTTATCGTTGGGGATGATATCTTGGCTGAGATATAGTTTTATTGGAGTTTGCTAAGAAATGGGTACCTCATCGATGGCGGTTATATGGTTTTCATTTGTCAGTGTGATCGATGGCCTGTCTGAGACTAGAAATGTAATCTTCTCGTCTCTCGTTCCTCTAATTGAGCTGGCAAACTTAGAAAGGGCATCCGCTCATTCATTCTCAGATCAAGGGATCTGGCTAAGAGTAAATTTTTTGAAAGACTGTTGTAACCTCTTTACTTTCGCTAGGTATCGGGCCATTGATTGCTCCTTGGCTTCAAAATTTCCTCCGACCTGTTCAGCCACTAGCTGGGAGTCTGCGAACGCAACCAGGTGTTTGACCCCCCCGCTCAAGCGCCATTTCATTCCTGCTAATAGGACCTCATACTCTGCCTCGTTGTTTGTGACTGTATAGTCCAATTTGATTATAAAATCACATTCTTCCTTGTCAAGGGAGTGAAGAGCGACCCCAATGCCTCCCCCAATGTGGTCGATGACTTGTCGACCTGTAAAGTCCAAACAACAGGGGCCACAATATTCTGGTCGGGTAAATTAATTCGCTCTGCAATGAAATCGGCAAGTACCTGTACTTTGATAGCTGTTCGAGGTTGAAATTTGATGTCAAACCCTCTGAGCTCGATCACCCACTTGGTCAATTTTCTTGATGTATCGGGCTTCGCTAAAACTTGCTTCAACGGCTGGTTTGTTAGCACTATGATAGAGTGAGAGACTGGAAGTATGGTCTCAGCTTTCGAGTAGCAGTCACTAAGGCCAACGCAAACTTCTCAATCTTTAAATAATTGTGCTCTGGTCCTTTGAGTGACTTACTGCAATAGTAGACCGATCGATGATTGCCGTCCTGGGTTGATATCAGTACTGAGCTGATTGACGCCTCCGAGACTACCAAGTAAATCTGAAGAACTTCTCCCAGCTCGAGTTTTGCCAACATCGGGAGTGAGGTTAAATACTGTTTCGGTTTGAGCAGCGCTTGGTCACACTGCTCCATCCACCAAAAACTCATTTTTCTGACATTTCTAAGAATTTTGAAAAAGGGTAGGCACTTATTGGCTAACCTCTCAATAAATCTACCCAAAGCCATGATTCTCCCGAGCAGCCTCTGAACCTCTCGAACCGTTCTCAGAGGGGTGATATCTAAGACTGCCTGAATGTTTTGTGGATTGGCTTCAATGCCTTTCTGACTGACCATGCAGCTCAAGAATTTCCCTCATCGAACTTCAAAAATACATTTATTCAGGTTCAGCTTTAATCCAAAAGCCCTCAAAATTTTGAAAGTATGACTGAGGTCGAGTAAGTGGTCTTGGGCTTTTTCTATCTTGACTATCATGTCTTCGACGTAGACTTCCATTGATTTTCTGATCTCCTCTTTGAACATGAAGTTCACCAACCGTTGATAAGTTGCCCCTGCATTCTTCAAACCAAACGGCATGACTAGAAAGCAATAGACACCATTAGGAACAACAAAAGAGGTTTTATCCTTATCTGCGAGTGCCATGAATATTTGATTATAGCCTTGGAATGCATCCATCATACTCAAAAACTCACATCTAGCAGTTGAATCAACTAGTAAATCTATTCGAGGCAGGGGGTAAGGATCTTTAGGACATGCTTTATTCAAATCAGTAAAGTCATTACACATCCTCCACTGTCCCTCAATTTTTGGGACTAAAAAAATATTACAAAGCTAAGAGGGGTACATAATTTCTACAATATAGCCTGCGTCTAAGAGTTTTCTAACCTCCTCCTTGATGATCTGCATCTTCTTGGCATTGAATGTCCTTATCTTCTACCTGACCGGCTTGTATAAAGGATCAGTGTTGAGGTGGTGCACAATGATATTAGGGTTGATCCCCTGCAGGTCGGATGCTTTCCACACAAAGACATCGACATTTCTCCTCAAGAAGTAGACCATGAGACATTCCAAGTGGGGCCCTAAGTTCGTCCCAATATGGGTTTTCTTTTCGGTGTTATCCTCTTCAAGCTCAATTGTCATGAATTCCCCGACAGGCTCCACCCTGGTGTTCTCCAGTTTTCTCTTCTTACTTGGTTGGGACTCTTCGGGTTTTGCTACTAAGGCGTCCCCCAAAGTCTTCAACTTTGGTCGAATCTTCTGCCCGGATGGCTCAACCAAAATGCTGTAGCACCTCCATGCCTCCTTCAGATTGCACAAAAGTTCGCTCATGCTGGCTGGAGTTGGAAATTTCACTTTCAAATGATATGTAGATACGATAGCACGAAAGTCATTGAGGGCAAGTCGACCAATAATGACATTATAGGCGAATGGGGCGTCAACCACAAGATAATTTAGCATTAATGTTCTCCTTCAAGGAGCCTCCCCAAAGGATGTGGTCAAGTCGATCAACCCCTCCGATATGATCTCCGACCCCTCAAATCTAACCAACGGTGTGCACACATGCTGAAATTTCAACTTACCCAAGTTCATTCTCTTCAAAGTTGATAAGAATATAACATTCGCAGAGCTCTCATTATCGACCAAAACCTTGTGCACTTCGAAGTTTGCGATCTCTAAGGACACGACCATTGGGCAATCTATTTTGTGATCAACATCTTTGCCCTCCAGATAGGCCAAATCAACATCCATGAATGAAATGGGCTCTACACTCATAAACAGGTGGAAAGTTGTCTCCACAGGTGAAGCCTTATTGGACTCAAGTCTCCTCTGCGTCTGTCTACAAGTAGACTTAGAGTACCCCCCAGTAGGACCTCTTACGATCATGTCAATAACTCCTCTGATGGGTGGGCGAACATCCTGGGCGGGCTTTTTTCCTTTGTCGTCTCTCCCAGGGCTAATCGACCTTTCTCTACAGAGAGTTCGATCGGTTTTGCCTCCTTCAGTCTGGGCTTCCACAGCTATATACTTCTTGAGATGACCCTGTCTGATTAATCTCTCAATTTCATCCTGGAGATTGAAGCACTCGTCAGTGTCATGCCCTTTCTATTTGTGGAAGTAGCAGTATTTCTTTGATTTTTTCATAGCTTCAGTCTCCGTCAGCTTTCTTGGCCTCTTAAGGAGGTTGTCATGTTGGATAGCATATAAGATCTCTTTCCTCAGAGTGTTCAGCGGTGTGTAGTCGTGGAAGCATTTGATCAGAGACTGACCTCACTCTTTGTGTTTCTGGTCGTCTCTCTCTTTTTTTTTCTTGTTGACCTCGGAGGATCCAAACTTGAGCTTGTTCATCTCCTCCTGGGTTATGTATCTTTCTGCCAGGTCGAGCAGCTCCTCCATCGTCCTGGGTCTCTCCTGCACCAGAGCATTGGCGCATTCTTTATGCTTGAGCTCCAGGAATAGCACATTGATCAAGAACTCAATCTTGGGATTGTCAATCTTCAGGACCTCTGTATTGAATTTGGTGAAGAAGTCCCAGAGGGATTCCCCCTCATTCTATTTGACGGTATGGAGGTGGGTATGGGGGAGCTTGGCCTTTCTCCGACTGGCAAACTAATGCAAAACTTTATTGCACAGCTAGTCATAGGAGTAGATCGTTAACGGTTCCAGCTTCACGAACCAGTCTAGTGCGATACCTTGGAAGGTGGTTGCCAGCATTTTGGCATGGATAAACTTATTGTGACCATGCAGTTGCATCATGTGCTCAAACTGCATAAGATGCTCGTTTAGGTTGGTAGAGCCATCATACCTCGGGAGGCCGGTGGGAACTTTAGCATCTACGATGATGCGTTCATCAATGATCTCCTGCATGAATGGAGATCCTCTCTCCCGATGAGATCTTTGAGGAGCATCCAGGTTTGGTGCCCTGTCAGTATTTCTCCTCGAGATGTCTATTGAGCTATTGGACCTGATGGGATACTTTCTCCCACTCGTCCCGATCCTCTTGGGTGGCATTTTGGTCAAAATCCAACCTGATGCGCTCGGCCTTCTCGCGCTGTGGGGCTCAACTGGGTTGATGCCCCAATTCTGTTGATTCTCCTCGATCTTCATGATAGTTACGTTTTGAGCGTTCGACCCTATCACACTGTATGGCTCGATTAGGTTGAACGCGATCCTTTGAGTCCACCACCTCCTCGCGTGGTTCTAGATGCCTCTTTTCCACTTGTGAGGGTCTGGGACTGACTTCGCACCAGGCGAGTGGCTGTCTGGCTTCATGGCGGGAGGGGCTATTCTCTTGGGGTTTATTTTCTGGTGGTGGCGGCTGTGGAGCTACACTGGCGGCAGGGGCGGGCACTGAGGTGTGCCTGTTCAAGATAGTAGATAATTGAATCGATATCTGAGCGGATATCTGTTCACTAATCTATTGCATCAGTTGGGACATAAGCAGCGTCACCAACTGTTCTTGGGGGGCGTTGGCGCTCAGAGCGGCTATGTCTTGCTGGGGTTAGGGGTGGTGGAAAAATGGACCTCCGATTCTCCTCCCTTCCAAATGTTACTCGGCGTGTGTTCACCATTTTTTTTCCACTGCAATCTCAAAATTTCTCATAGATGGCGCCAAATGATGCTGCTAGAAGCGGCTTCTAGAGGAAAGTGAGGGTTAGATGTTATTCTGGGCCTTAGATCTGCAATCAAAATACATGTTGAACTAGCCGAGGTGCCCCCGACTAAGGCACTCCGACGCTCAAGTTAGTTCTGGTCAAGATGATATAGAGAATGTAAGGTGTATAATGTAAATGGCATTACCTTGAGCATGGTTGGACCTACAGTATTTATAGCTTTGTATGGGCATAATTTTACCCAAGTACCCTTATCAGGTGTACTGACTTTTTCCCATGCCAAGGGGTTGAAAGTCATTCCATGTTCAGATTCTGGTATTGTGCCAAATGGCTAAATCTTCTATTTTTTCGAATAATCGTGCCAGCAGGGGCACGTGACTGCCAAAGTTGTTGGCAAGGTTGTTAGATTTGTTGACAGCAGTTGCACTGGCTGCCACGTGTCATCAGAGTGGGCTCGACACGTTAGATCAACATGCCCGGCGGGGATCCAAGTAAACGTCGAAAGTTGATCAAATCCAATGCTCGAATTATCGGAGTAGTCTTCAGGTCGATGAGGGTTGACCATAGACACTCAAAAGTGAGGTTGATACCGGTCGACCAAACAGATTCCTTCTCTAGGCCTTGTGGGCTGTCTTGTTTGATGTTGGGTCTATTGGACTATCTCATATCATTAATATATATGTGAATATATAAGTATATAAATATTTTCTAGATTATTTTTTTTATTTTTTTTCTTTTTTCAAGTTTTATCTACCTATTTTTAGATTTTTTGTGCAAAATTTCCTCTTTTTTTTTTGTCTAGTAAAATATATGGCAAAAGGGGGTACGTGGTCACATGCCATGTAGGAGAGAGGATGTGACTTGGCGCCACATCATGCGCCATGTAGGATTAGGTCGATTGTAACGACAATCGGGCTGAAATTATCCTCAAATTACTAAAATTCAAAAGTTGGTAGACTAAAATTGCAACTTGAAAAAGTAAAGTCAAAATTTGCCAGTAAAGTATAATTGCAAGATCATTTTTGCATTTTTGCCTAGAAAAAACTTCAATAAAGAAAAGATAAATCCATTCAAATAGGTAGGGTTCAAATTTAAAAGTTTTTAGTTATAGAATATTGAAACCTCAATATTCGAACAAGATCCCATCAGTTTCAGTTTTGTTTAAACTATCTCTTAAGTTGGGGAATTTTTTTTGATTCTATTATGATAGGTTAGGGCCCTAGCCCCTAGGCATACATTAGGATAATATTTATACTTGCATTAAAATAAAAATATGGATTTAAATACGATATATATATATATATAAGGAAAGAGTCAATGATGTTCAAGGGTGTCAAAATCAAATTCAACCTGATGACTCAACAATAACTCATTTGAAAAAAATTAGGTTCGGATTTGGAGTTTTTGGATTCGGGCCAAATTGGATTAGACTTGAAAATGACCTGAAAAAAAAAATAAGATTAAGTTATTTTCAGGCCAACTCGCGTAACTTGAAAAAAAATAAATGGGTGACTTAATAACCTAATAAACTTGACCCAACCCAACCAAACCCGACCCACTTGAAAATTTTAACTAATTAAAATAAAATATAAATAGTATATATTCAAAAATCTAAATTTTGAAAATTCAATTACAATTTACAAATTTACAAATTACAATAACATTATTAACAAATAAGCAATAACACTTTCATTTTTCCAATTCAAAGACGATTGACCAAATCACCAAATATAACTCTCTTCACCTCTTGCTCCAAAAAATAGAGAAATTCCAGCCTCCTCTGCCATCATGCGATTAGTAATAATCAAACATAACCCCTCCACACTCTTACTCCAAAAAAGCAGAAACCCTAGCCTTTTCTGCCGCCATGCGCCCCTATCACACTACTGCCACCTGCCGTGTATCACCTTAATTATTGTGCAAAATTTTAGATTTTATTGTAGATCAAATTTCTACCCAATTATGATATTGGAATTTATATGTATGAAAAATAAAATACATAGATCATGTTGGGCTGGATTAGGTCGGATTTATCAGATTGTTAGGTAACGTGACTAAAAATCAAATTAATCCAAGTCTAACATGAAATTTTATGAATCAGATTAAGTAAATTTATTATCAAATTGAATTAAATTTAAATTTAATATTTTTATATTATATTCCTATTTTATCCCAATTGGAACTCATCCCATCAGCACAAATTGACACCCCTAATTGGTGTCACGGTTTTAATTGACCTTATGCTAGCTATTTTATAATTGTACACGTCAAACCTTGGTTTTTGCACGGTCCAGATGCACTGAAAATGGCTGCAAGACTTGTCTCTGTCAGATCGGTCTCGTACTTTTGTCCTTGTCCTATGATGCTTATTACATCATTGTCCCTTTCTCTATCATATTGTTAAGGGAATGTAAGTTATATATTACTCATTATTTATACTAAACAAAAACAATTGTATCAATACGTCATTCATAAATCAAGCTTATGG
The DNA here is from genome assembly GCA_014898725.1 of Jacaranda copaia. Classification (NCBI taxonomy): domain Eukaryota; kingdom Viridiplantae; phylum Streptophyta; class Magnoliopsida; order Lamiales; family Bignoniaceae; genus Jacaranda; species Jacaranda copaia. The sequence goes on along the minus strand of JACGDI010005413.1, from coordinate 730,452 downwards.
CGGACTGGCATATGGTTTAATAATATAAATTTCTTAAATAATATGAAAAATGTAAAATTCAATTCCTAACGAAATAGATATGCATATATTTATGAATGAAAAAAGGGGTGAATTATGACTACTATGCTTTACATTTGGCATAAATACAAAAAAGTCATTACTTTTTCAAAAATTACAAAAATCCTGTAAATCTACAAACTTAGTTGTAAGGTGAACAGAAAATGAGAAGAGTAAAAAATACTCATGGTGGAAGAATAATTAAAAAATAAAAAATATTGAAAATTGATTTTGATGGCTAAAATCCTAAATGTCCCTCTCTATTACAATATCTTAAAATTTTAAATTATGTTAAATAGCACATACATTTAAAACAACCTATCTACATAGTCAAATTTATCTAATAATATTAAATAATAAAATATTTATTAGTTGAGTTACATATCATACAGTATTAAACTAATAAGCATATCTAATAATATAGTTAAATTAATTCAAATATTTATTAAAATAGAAATCATATTTAAAATAAAAATATTAACCATTTATTCAAATAATAAATATATCTAAAATAATTAATAAAATTTTGTTATTTATTAATTAATAAAAAATTAAAAATTATATTAATTAAGCATAAATAAGTAAACAATTTTAACAGATGCATTTTTAACTAGATTATTTATTAATGAAAAAATATAAAATTTTTAAACTTAATTATATTATTTATTAAAATAATAATTTTATCTAAATTAAATATATTTAAAATATTTATTCAAATAATAAGTTTATCTAAAAAAACAAAAAATAAATAAATAAATAATTAATTAATAAAAATAAAAAATTAAAAAATTAAAAACTATAATAATTAAGAATGAATAAGTAGAAAAATTCAAAAAATATATTTTCAACTAAATTATTTATTAATTATAAAAGATACATTTTTTAAATAAATAAATAATTAATTAATTAATAAAAATAACAAATAAAAAATTAAAAACTATGGTAATTAAGAATGGATAAGTAAAAAATTTTAAAATATGAATTTTCAACTAAATTATTTATTAATTATAAAAGATAAATTTTTTAAATTTAATTATATTATTTATTAAAAAATATTCATATCTAAATGCAAGATATTTAAAATAATTAACATATTTATTCTAATAATAAATCTATTCTAAAATAATTAACAAAATTTAGTTAAATTTATTAATTACTTCATAACATAATAAATAAAAATTAAAAATAATATTAATTAAGAATGAATAAATAGAAAAATTAAATACATATTTTAATTAAATTATTTATTAATTAAAAAATATTTTTTCTAAAAAACAAAAAAAATCTAGTCCCTCCACCTTTCCCCTCCCCCCTCCTGACGGTTCCCTCTCTTCTTCTTCTGCTTGCCACGACCAGCAGATAGTAATTTGCTCGCCCAGGCCATGGCCAAATGGCCAAGCCTTTACTGCTGTAGCAACAGCACCATGGCGGACGCTACCAACAGCTGCCATGGCCAGGTCTGGTGAGGATGGAGTTTGGGAGTTGGGGATGGGGGCTGTGTGTATATATATATATATTTATGTATATATCATATATATTATATCTAATATTATATTATATATGTAGGTGTATATATATAAATATTTTTGTATTTTTTATATATATTAAGATTTAGATATTTCTGTACTTTCATACATGATGAAATTTTATAGTAGATTATCATAGGGAAATTTTGAAATTTTATCCAGCATTTTTAATGGCAAATTGTAGAGAATCTAACGACAACTTACAATTGGACTAATTTATTGGACGACGATAAACCTTAGGGATTTTTTTGTAATTTTTAAAAAGCGAGAACCTTTTCGTAATTGCATCATATTTAAGGGATGATAATTGTAATTTACCTTAAAAAATAAAGTTTAAGATTATTAATTGTGCATAAAATCATCATCTATTATTTCCATTCAAAATTGTTGAATATATATATATATATATATATATTAATTGTTATATATATGTATGTAGTAAATGAAACCATAATTCAAGCTTAAGATTGCATGAAGATGTCATCCATGTTTCGAGATCAATATTATCGGTTGCATATTTATAGTTATGCTAATAATTACTATAGATATATTTCATGTGTAAAATGTGTAATTTGAATTGTATACATCCACGTATAATACAAGGATTGTATCTGAACGACACTTTAATGGACTCGAAATGAAATATGCAATCCGTCTTTTGGATGAAAATTAATTAAAATTGCATATCCTTAATTAAAGTATTTTAATTATAATAACTTGGTGGTATGATATCCTTATTATGAGAGAGAGAGAGTGAGAGAGAGAGATGGTCTGTTTAAAAAGAAATATTCATTAGCAATTGAAATGAAAAATTTTCAATTTATGTTTCAGTTTGTAGTGTATGTCTCAAATACAAGTAAAATATATGTATAATTAATTGGCTTATCTGAAAATATAATTTTTTTTTTTTACATTTACAATAAAAACCATCATTTTTTCGCTGGCGCACCATTAGCTTTTTACATTTTATAGTATGGGAATTGACATTTAGATGATTATGTAAATTATATGTTATCGTATTATTTATGATTTAAGATAATTAGTGGCGATGGCGGTAAAATGATTTTCTCAATTATCTTTTTTATTTTTTTTAATTGGGGCCTTGCATTAATTGTGTAATTTTATGAATGTGTTTTAGGCATGTATTACTTGGCCATATGTTTTAAAGGTTATTATTATTACTACTACTCCCTATTAATTATCATTTCAAGATAAAATTATCTCAAAATGATCACTGAATGTTGAACCACATATTTTTTTGGTTCGTTTTGAATTTCCCATATGCTTGAACTAATTATATGTATAAAAGTTCTTATTTTATTTAGGATCAATAAATTTTTGTTGTGCACTTCAACTCAATTAGGTAACTACTAGTTTGAATTACAAATTTTTTATCATGCTGGACATCAAGATATATATATATATATATATAATTAGATTTATTTGGATTTAGAAATATAAGATATATATATTATAACAAGACCTAATTTATGCAAGTAATTAATTAGTTTGGAGACTTAGACCTACATATTAATTATTTATTTAAGTTAATTTGGGCAGAAAAAATGTACAAATTGCCTATTATCCTCACAACTAAGACACTAATAATTTGAATGAATTGAGCATTTCTGTTTTACTTTATCTACGAACATAAAAATCTAACAGAATAATTTGAGGTCTACTTTTTGAATACGAATTCACTCATAAGAAACAAGTTCTAGTTATATATCCTCAAGAGACTCTTTCACCTAACTTGTGAATATTTGCAACTTACCTTATCATTAATCAGGCAAATTCGGCAAAAATCATCAAATTTAAGATTGACTTTTGAGAGGTGAAACACGCACAAGGAGACTTCCTGCTCATACTGACTAATATAGCTAACTAATACGAATGTAGGTACAATGAAAAAA
>JACGDI010005413.1:665294-726924 GCA_014898725.1 Jacaranda copaia | reverse complement strand
AAGAGTGGCATTTTAATTCTCACAATGATAGTGATGTGTCACTTTAGTTGAAGAGGCAACAATTGACAACAATTATCAAGTGTTATAATTATAACGAGACTCACCACTGTACTTATAATTGTATTGAGATGAAATTTGACTGCATAAAACTCTCTCATCTTTCTATTAGCTACTATGTTTCTAATTCTTTCCTTCATGGATGGTAGATATTGATGAAGCATAACATATGATTAATTGGATATAAAAAAATATAAAAATAATTATCAAGTATTATGCATCTTGTGATAAAGATGGCATGTGAGAGGAGAAATTATGAATTGAGAAATGTTGCCTCAAGCTTACAATGGGGATGAGCGAAAGGACTAGCTATCGAATGCAGTTGAATTTGAATTGATATACTTGTAAGCTATTAATTGAACAATTCAGTTTGCTAATACATTAAGATTGTTTAAGAATAATACTTCAGTTTGTCCCCAAAAATGATTTTGTATGAATTATACTAATCATATTGACACTTTAATTTGAAGATTATTTTCTCATATAGAAGAAATTCTTTAAAATGGAAGAGAAAATGAAAATGAGCTAACATTATTTATGCAAGTGTTGTCGGAAATTGATGCATATTATGTGTGTGCTTAACTTGTTTTCCTAGAGAAAGTACTATAGGGAGTTGATGTCAAGATAATCCTCGATACAAATATTGGGATGCAATCAAGTTGGCACTTAGATATGTAAAAAGACTGGTCTAAAATAAAGTCTAATTAAGTAGTACTTTTTACAATGATGGTCATTTTAGCAAATTGATAAAACTGTTGTTATCTTTATGATAGTAGAGCCACTCATTTTATGCTTTAAACCCTCAGTTTCATTGGACGAATAAGTAGCTTAGAAAAAAAATATCATTTCACCTATCAAACTATTGTGTATAATTAGATTGTCCTAAGGATTATTTTTATGAGCTATTTGGTCCATTCCTTTTTATTGAGTTTTTATACAAAGAGGTGTTTCAAAGGCATGTCAATAGCATATAATTATGAAAAATGTAATCTTATGTCATGTAAGAACATGTAATTGAGGAGATATGTTCTAATTTCATAGTTGATACTAGAACTATGAGACGTGAAATTTTGCATATTGTAATTGATGTGATATACTTATTCTAATTTCATAGCTGGTACTAAAGCTATGAGATGTGAAATTTTGCCAGACATCGATTGGCACTCTCACATTGGCAATTGTACAAGTCTACTGAAAGTTAATGTTCCTGTCTTACAAGCCAAGTTTGAGAATCATCATTTTCTCATTTGGAGTAGCGAGGAAGTTAATATGCATAATTTGTATTTCTCTTTGCTTAGAATAGATTAATAGATCACTTTAAAATAGCATGCATCATATACTTTGGAGCAAGTAAAGATTTTGCATTTTCAACAAGCCATTGGTATATTTATTTCATTTTGAATCGATAATCCTCTAACAATACTCTTGAAGAGATAGTTAGACTAAGATGATCATTTTTTTCTTATCAATTATGAAGAGTTCATAATTCTTTATGTAATTGGCATACAAACTACTAGAAGACATTTATAGAGTGACTATTTAGTTTGATAAAGAGCTCAAACAGCAACTGAAATTAGGTTCATCAAATGTTTAGAGTGTGATGATAGCATGTATTCATTCAATATGTGCACCTTAGAAACAATCTAATTAGGTACTGTTCTGTCACTATATGTAAGCTTGACAAGAATATTACAACATATTATCTAATGGTGACAGATGATTTAATTTGTTATAAAATGTTTAGGAATATTATTAAGATTAAGGTAATTAGCACGTGATCATAAGGGAAGAACTAAATTGATAACACATTTATGTTCTATGATTCATATTACAGGAGAAAATATCGTATTGTGTTTAACTAATTATATATTTAAGAGAGTTTAAAATGATCTACGTACTTTTCACTTGGAGTGTAGAGATGCTTGATTAAGTGCAACCACATAGATAAGGGTACATTGCGAGTTATTGAGTTGGAAGTTTGCTTTAATTTGATCATGATTTAGTATAATTAAACGTTCTCAGTATTTCTTTCTCACATAATCACGTGCCTCATTTCTAGTATAAAAAGAAAGATGTGAGATTGAAAAATGATATAAGAATGATATTCGAGAATATCATTCTTAAATATACATGAATTACAAATTGATTGGATTTCAGACCAATACCCCGATTAACATCCATATTTGAGAGGATTTTAATCCAATTAAAAGTGGAATTAAGTTTTTTTATTGAATTAAAACTTTCTTATGTGGAGAAATTTTTTTATATGATGCCATTGTTCTATTATAATGTAATGTGAGTATACAGAATAGTTATTCTCGCAAATATATTCCAATTTTTTTCTATGTATATGCTAAAAATTCTCTCCAAAATTTGCCAGTGAGCATTACTAAGATACTTAAGAAAATAATAATTAGTGATAAAATAATAGGTGAGAACGCAACAATTTTTATTAATTATATATTAAGTGTAAAAATTTGTTTTGTCATAATAATAAGTTTTATAAATTAAATAATAACAAAAGTTGTGTTTACATTGTCACTATTGACAATTATTGGCCTATTAATAGTGACAACCTAAAAACAATGAAAACTTTATCATAAATTTTAGTAAATATTTTTCTTGTTATTAGGTTGTTACTATACATCTGTTACAAATTGTAGACAGTGATAATTTAAAACAGTAATTTGTGTCATGACAAAATAAAAATGATTGACACTTAATATATATTAGTAGTAAATAATATTGACAACATCATTTTTTAAATCACTAATATTACATTTCTTTCATAGTGAAAATCCATGAATTTAACGTTGTAACAAGTGCAAAATTTGATGAAATAACCATTGCGAATAAAGGAGTATTCATGATTGAGTTAATTAAAATGAGACTTGTGGACAATTCGATCTGCTGTATACATAAATCGATATAATTTCACTATGTACAAATAACCCAATCCACTAATATTTATATCTATGTACATACACATTATCAATTTATATACACATACACATTATCAAATATTTATGCATAGGTTTTGCATGTATAAAATATTTTTGAGTAATCATATTATTTATATATATATTCTTACATTTAATTATACTTAAAATTGACATACATTTAAAATATATCTGTAATTTGTATAATTATGTAAGAAAACAATAGTTATAGAAAGTAAAAATTTTATAATCTATCATCAGATTAAAAAAAAATTCAAAATTCATTAAAACATTAAGCTTATCTTATGATTATATAAGTTTTTGAATGAAGGAGTATATATGACATATTTGAAATTTGGTACCATAACTTTTCTTTTAGACACAAAAGAGGCTATATATATATATATATGTAATAGCATTGATGTGTGTGCATGCATGTGTGTGTGTATGTGTGTGATTTTCAAACACATAAATGATTAAGTTTGGCTAAATTTATTTAAAAGGTTTTATAAATCCCTACATCTTATAAGATATTTTTGGAACTTATAAGATGTTAGATCTTTTTCTAAAATTAAGTTCTCAAAATGTTTAAATAAAATAAGATTTTGAAGTTAATGAGATGTTAGTAATAATATTTTTGTAATTAAGATGATTAAAATTAAGGGATTTTGTTAAGAATTTAAAAATAAAAGAGTGTTTGGGTAAGCATATAAACTCTTCAAAATATCTTATAAGATATTTGAGAGCTCATAAGATGTTAAAAAGTGTTTAGTAAATTTTTTTTGTAATTAAGATGATTAAAATTAAGGGAGCTTGTTAAGAATTTAAAAATAAAATGGTGTTTGGGGTGAGCTTATAAGCTTCTCAAAATATTTTATAAAATGTTTGAGAGCTTATAAGATGTCAAAAGGCATTTGGTAATTTTCTTTTTAAAAAAAAGCTTATAAACTTCTAAAGTAAGGTGTTAAGAGCTAATAAGCTCTTTCAAAAAAAGTTAAGAATTTCTAACTTATTTTTAGGATCTTAACAAACTCTCTTAATTTTAAGCATATTAATTACAAAATTATTATTACTAATATCTTATAAGCTCCAAAATTTTACTTTATCCAAATATTTTAAAACTTATTTTTCAAAAAGATCTAACATCTTATAAACTCCAAAAATATTTTATAAGATATAGAAGCTTATAACATTTTTTGAATAAGTTTAGCCAAACAACCTCATTGTTAGGAATTCCTTAATTTTTAAAAAAAAAATTATTAAATATTTTTTGACCTCTCATACATTCTCGCAAGGCCAGACACCGACTAAATAATTTCGGACTCATGGGTTAAATACGTTCACTTCCCTTATTCTCAATCACTTCCACGAAAGTCAAGTGATTTTGCTTGAGGAGGGTTGGAGAATTTTTATTTTAATTTACTTTGTCTTTGCTATTAATAGGCAAAGAGTATTCTCCATTTTTGCCCAAGTACTGCGCGTTTGTTTGTAGCTTTACATTTTTAGAAGCAAGAACATTCATATTTCTTATGGCTTTTGGGTTGAACTTGGCACATTAATTTCATGTAATATTCATCTGTTTTATTAAATTTTTGACATTTTTTCCCTCATGATTTTTAAATCTTCATGAAATTTATTATTTTAATATCATATATATTAAGATCAACAGAGGAGACAAGTTATACATGATAGAATACGTTGAGTATCTTTTATATTTAATTAAACCAAGTAGTCACGCCAAACACGTACCAAATCAAGAACCTTGCTTGATGCCCTTAAGTCAATATTTGTTATATATCACATAATTTGGCTTCGCATTCTGCCATAATAATAATGGGCCTTGTCTCCTTTGAGTTGCCTGCCTTTTGTTGTGCATACTATATTTTCCAACTTTTTTCACATTGAACTTGAGAAATATAGGCAAAGGCTGGCCGAACAATAATTAATTAATACACTGTACAAGACACCACTGACGCGACAAGAGCCTGATTTTATTTTTAATTGTGGTCGTAATTCATTGATCTTCTGTGACTACTAAATAATAGCCTGATAAGTGACCTTAACCTTATCTTGTCTGCCCGAATGACAGGTAATTTTGGTGGTCATGATTGAGCTGCTGTTTATACTCATGTCTTTAAAAATGTGGCTTATTATGAGCTAATTGTAATCACTTGATAGATTAAGAAAGCGATTACAATATAATATCTCCTTAAGTTGGTCGTTTTCTTTCTTTTTCTTTTTTTAAATTAATACTGAGTGCTCCTATCTTTCTATCCCTTGCTACCCAGATATAGTTATATTGTTGTGTAGTTTGGATGGACTAAAATGCAGTGGAAGTTTAAAGATAGTGATGAAAAAAAATGTATATGCGTAAGGTTGATTTTCCAAAGCAAACAGCATTCTTTCAATTCAATTGAAAAAATTGAGTATTTTTACTGTTTCGTAAATTTGATGTTGTTACTTAAAAAAACCAAATAATAATAATTAAGAAATATTTGCTAAATAATTCAATGAAAAAAATATAAGATTTAAAATAATTCGACAATATGCTTGTTCCACCCAACAAAAAAATAAATTTTATTAATCTCAAATTAAGTGTTAAGTATAAATTCAAGTCTCATAAATCTCACAAGAACACCCAACATCCTCATTTTAACCCCTGTTAGAGAGAAAAATTTTAAAAACAATCCAAAACTAATTTGAATAAGGTCATAAATTGAAAATGTGGGAAAAAATTGATTAAATATGAGTTTGGATAAAAAAAAATAGCTTGTTGGGCCTCTGATGTGGGCTCAAGCACACACTCCATGCTAATTTACCAAGGAGGGCTGTAGCACCCACACCTGCTGCTCATTCACCTTTTTTGCACCATTTTCATCCGATCTCACCATTTTTGCACCATTTTCGTCATTTCTTCACCATTTTCATATTTTTTGCTATTTTCGTAATTTCCAACTTGAGTTTCAAAGCAAACTTAACAATCTCTATCTTGACTTGAAATTCTTTATCCATAATCTTTGTCTCATCTAAAAGGGCAATCATTTGAATATGCAATTGTTTATCAAATTCAAGCAACACTCAATTTGATTCCCAGAACGGTCTCCGTCAGTATATCTGTCAGATTATCCTTAGTCTCAACCTTATCAAGCAAGACAACACATTGAGACATCATATTTTGGATAAAATGATACCTCACATTATTGTGCTTTATTCTTTCATGAAATGTTTGATTCATTAACAAGTGTATGGTGCTCTAACAATCACAAAATACTGTAGTAATATCATAACTCATGCCCGTATCATCAGTTAAACCCTTTAGCCAAATGCTTTTCTTCACGCCTTTAGCTAAAGCTATGCACTCAGCTTTTATTTTGGCAATGCAACAGATGATTGCAAGGTCATCTTCCAGCTAATAGTACAACCCGAAACGCAAGACACATAGCATGTCATAGACCTTCTACTATCCAAATCTCTGGCACAATCTACAGCCACATAGCCAACAAGTCAAGCAATAGAATTCAGTTGACTATGCATTAAAAATCTATCCACAAAGTCTCTAAAATACCTCATAATCCATTTCACTGCTTGCCAACACATCTTCCCTAGCTTGTGCACGTACTTACTCACAACACTAATAGCATGTGAAATGCCTAGTGCACACCATGGTTTACATCATCTACAAACTGCACTAGCATATAGCATATTAGACATATGGTCCACATCCTCCTTTGTACTCAGTGATAGATTTGATTAGAGCTTGAAGTAAGCTGTGAGTGGCATACTAACTGGCTTAGACTAATCTATCGCCAAACACTCTAGTATTTTCTCAATATATTTTTGCTTAGACAAGTATAACAGTCTATAGTGTCTATCTCGAACAATCTTCATGCCTAATATCCTTTTCACATTGTCCAAATCATTCATCTCAAATTCTTTACTCAACTAAGTCTTTAACACATTAATCTCAAACATGTCTCTAGAGGCAATCAACATATCATTAACAAAAAGTAACAATAAACTAGAAAACCATCACTAAACGTTTTATAGTATACACAATAATCATAAATACTTCTAATGTACCAAATATTACTAATAAATGCATTAAACCTTTTATATCATTGCATATGAGACTATTTCAAGCCATAAAAAGACCTCTTCAAAAGACATGCTTAATTTTCCTATTTGGAAACAACGAATCCCTTTGGTTGATGCATTTAAATTTGCTCCTCCAACTTACCATGTAAGAATGTTGTTATCACTTCTATTTGCTCAAGCTCCATATCAAATAAAGCTACCATGGCAAGTAACATGCGAATGGAGATATGCTTTACAATTAGGGAGAACATATCATGAAAGTTAACTCCTTTCTCTATGTAAAACCAATAGCAACCAATCGCGTCTTATAGCAAGCATCTTCAACCCTCAGAATTCCTTCTTTTCTCTTGTAGATCCATTTGCATCCAACAATTTCCTCCCTTTTAGATACATCAACCAGCTCCTATGTGTTATTTTTATGTAGAAACTCTATCTCTTTACTCAAAGCAGCTATCCATTTATTAGAATCTGGGAGAGTAATGGCTTCACTATATGTGACTGGATCATTTCCTACAAAATCTATGACCAAACTCAAAGCATAAGAAACCAAATCTAAATATGCAAATTGCTATGGTTGTTTTATCTATTCCTCTTTTTATCGCGGCCTAAACAATAGTTATGTAGTTAATCAATTTCTTGCTATTGATTCGGTGATAATGAGCTCTCACCAGCTTCATCTATCACATTCTTCTTCCCATTTCAAACTTGTGGAGTGTCAATCTCTAGCTCTACCTTTTCCTTAATGCCCTCTTGACTGCTTTTACCTACTTCACTTTTTTCAATATAGAAGACTCACCAAATATCATATCCCTATTGATAATCACTTTGAAGCCTTTGTCATCAGTATACTATAGATGATAACCCTTGACTTCATCTACATAACCTAGGAATATGTACTTTCCTACCCTCGGCTCAAGCATCTTGTCAAGAACATGAGTGTAAGCTAAACACCCAAATACATTTAGATTTGAGTATTTAGCAAGGGGCCCCAACCAAGCTTCCATTGGTATCTTGCAGTCTAAAGTAGTTGATGGTGATCTATTCACCAAATAACAAGTAGTATTAATAGCTTCAGCCTAAAAGTCCTTGGACAATTTGGCATTAAAGAGCATGCATCTAACTTAATCCAAAATAGCCATGTTCATCTATTTGCAACTCCAATTTATAATAATGTATGAACAATTGTGCGATGCCTCACAATCCCCTTCTTTTGGTAGAACTTCTAAAATTCCTTGTTGCAAAACTCCTAGCTATTGTTAGTCCTCAAGCATTTGACCTCTTTCCCAATCTGTGTCTCAATCAATGTCTTCCACTACTTGAAGTTAACAAATACCTCATTCTTATGCTCCAACATGTACACTTATACTCCTCGTGAGAAGTTAGCAATGAATTTCAGCATGTATCTTGCACCACCCTTTGAGAGAACTTGAGAAAGCCCTTAAGAATCTAAGTAAATGTAATCTAAGGTGCTTATGGTCCTATGAACTGAGGTGTTAAACTTTACCCTATGCCACTAGCTAAGAACACACTGATCAAAAAAATTTGACTGCCTAATCTTTTCTCCACAAAGTAAACCCTATTTGCTTAACTTTAACATTTTCTTTTCACTTATATGCCCAAGCCATACATGCCACAACCTTGTAGTATCATTGATTGATGAACAAACTGCAGCAATACTAAAAACTATACTACCTTACAATATGTAAAGGCCATTTGTCTTTTTCTTGTTCATGATTAGCAGAGAACCCTTTGAATCCGTAGAACTCTATCTCAAGCTCTATGCTCAACCTATTCTTATTTAATGTACCTAGCGAAATTAGGTTTTTTCTTCAAATCAAGAACATGATGCACGACTATCAACATCTCCATAATTCCAACATGTATTCTAATGCTCATTGTGCTAATTCTTATAACTCTGTAAAATACATCATTTTCTATGAGCACTTTACCACCATTGTATTTGTGATGAGTGATGAACCGATCCTCTTGTAGGCACACATGGTTTGAAAAGCCACTATTCAAAATTCACTCAAAACTTAGAAGACTCTCGTAATATTAAGAGTAAGTGCTCCATCAAACTTATCCTCAATAATTCTAGCAACATCAACCCATTTTTTACTAGACGATTTACGTAAATTTGTTGCCTTTCCACGTTCTGGGCATTTTCATTTCCAATACCCTTTTCCTCTACAATTATTGTAGTTATCATTTGATTTAGGTTTTTTCTTTTCTTTTAGTCTCTCCTTCACAATTAATCCATCCTTACTTTCACTGTTATTATTGCTTAGGACATGCTTTTTCAATTCATCAAATTCAATGAGGCCTTCACATCCTCTATTGATATTGATCTTTTCCATACAATAAAGTAGCAACTAAGTTCTCAAAGGATTTAGGTAGAGAACACAAAAGAATCAATGCTTGATCTTTATCCTCAACTTGCACATTTATACTAGCGAGATCTAATATCACCTTATTAAAATAATCAATTTTTTGAGTAATCGATGTACCCTTTTTCATCCCAAGGGTGTACAATTGTTGTTTCAAATAAATTTGATTTGTAAGGGACTTCGTCACATATAAACCCTCCAACTTTGACCACAATCTTGCTTGTGCACTTTCTATGGTGACCTCTCTTAGTATATTATTTGCCAACGATAAAACTAAAGTACCATAAGCCTTTGCAAGAAATTCACCCTTCTCCTCTTTTGAAAACATCTCTGGAAAGAAATTTATGCCCTTTAGCACTCTCTGCGAACCTTGTTGATATTGGAACGCATGCACCTTCATCTTCCACAGCCCAAAGTCATTCTTCCCATCGAATTTCTCTATCTTGTATTTCATCATGAACATCTTGGTCGATTGGGCTCTGATACTAGTTTGTTGTAACTTAGAAAGACCAAATAACAGTAATTAGAAAAAACCCATAAAGTAATTTAATGAAAGAATACAAGATTTAATGTAGTCTGCTAATGTGCCTACTTCACTCAACAAAGAGATGAATTTTATTGATCTCAAATCAAGTGCTAAGTATAAATTTAAGTCCCATAAATCTCATAAGAACACCTAACACCCTCATTGTAGCCTCCGTTAAAGCAAAAAAGCTAAAAACTAGTCCATAACTAATTTAAATATAGTCATAAATTGAAAATGAGAGAAAAATTGATCAAATATGAGTTTAGGTCGAAAAATAGTCTATTGGGCCTCTGCCGTATGCCACAGCGCTCACAATTGCGCCTGGCCATGCATAACATGCTAAACTACCAAGATGGGTAGTAGCACCTGCACCTAGGTTGGCCTATGCGTGGGGCATCTTTTTGATGTGCTTCACTGTTGCTGCTCATCCATCGTTTTTGCATTGTTTCTGTCATGTCTTGCCGTTTTCGCACTATTTTCGCCATTTCTCCCCATTTTTCATTGTTTTCACTATTTCTTTCTATTTTCGTCATTTCCAACTTTAATTTCAAGGTACACTCAATATTTAAATTTATAACTTGGCCATGTTTAACTATCTATGTCTTTTAAATTATTTTCAATGTACTCTCATCTTAATCGATTTTTTTTGGTAAATTTGTTGTAACTTAACTAGCTAATATATTTATCCAAAGTTATTTGTTATACTTTTGCTTAATGATAGAAGAAAAATTAATACTTAACGCTCCAAAGTACACTAAATTGATATTCTCTTCACTACTAATGAAAACGATGAGGAATTTGGGTTTCCTGTAGTATTTTTTGAATATCAAGATTAATTCTCGAAAATTATATGGTTGACCTGACCTTAATTAACATTGAAAAAAATTAGTTTATGAAACTTGATATAACAACATAGAATTCTTAATTAAACTAATTTATAAAGGAGATAATATGAAGAAGATGCTTAAATGTAGTGATCATAACGAAATATTAAGTAGATTGGTGATATATTTAAAAATAAAAGAAATAAAAAGCCAGATTTTGTATTGATTATGATAAATAAAGAAATATTAAGTGCATAAATGGCATGATTTTCAACCATTCTGTAGACTTAAAGAAGAGATAGAATAACTTATGAACAAAAAATTGCTACAAACTAAAATAAAGATAATTTTGTATTGCAGTGTATGAAATTTTATAATCAACTAGTTAATGTGAGAGTTGGGCTCTCTGTCTTTAAGACAAATTAGCCTCATACTAGTGCTAACAGAATTATGGCTATCGTCTCCCAAAATACAACAATTGACTAAGACGGTAGTAGCACTACAAATCGTCTTATCTCTTGAACTTTTACCGTATTGAACTCCCTTTTAATGAACTAGAATGTGCAGAAATGTAAATGAAATGCTTGCTTCTATTATGCAGTCTTGGACTACTTTTATATAGCTAAGAAACAGCCTAATGTGGGATGAAGTTCACTTCATCTATTCCTTTTGCTCATTCTTAGTCTTCTTGGTGAAACGTCAAGTAACTCAGTTTGACCATTAATTTCTCATTCACTTGAAATTGGTTTTAACCAATTAATCACATTACCGTAATCTACCCAAAGCATAGTTTACGATGATATCCAATTTCTTAGAAATTAATGCTTCGAGTACACTTAAAATTTCAGTAAAAAAAGACCAATTTTCAACAAATTTTCAAAATATGGTGAAAATTAATATGAAGGGAAAATTAAGAAATTAGTGTAGTCATCTAGAACAAAGTGCCAAACAAAAAAACTGAAAAGAAAATAACAAAAAATATTGAAAATACTAAACTTTACGTACCAACTGAGCATGCCTAAAGCATATAAATAAAAATTTGAATAAAAACGTTAAAAAAAATATCTGCCATGTATATGTGTGTGTGTGTGTGTGTTTTAAGTTTTCAAGAAATAGTACTCTTTAAGAAAGTCCCATTTTTTTTAACTCTTGCAAGAATTATGATTTTATATGCGACAGGATAATTTGAGTAACTTGGATTTTAAAATTTTTGTTCGCAGGTTCAATAAAGTCAATCTAGTACGTGAAGTCACAACTATTTCCCGCAACTGTATTCTTGTCCTACGGAAATCACCAACGATTTCTTTGGTGAAATTCCAAGCGGGGGTGGGGGCCCTCGTTGTGGTCTTATTAATGTCATGGGCATCAGTCTTGCTGGTTGTTAAAGTGCTCCACTGCTCACATGTGAAATGTCATCTGGCCAAATTGAGAAAGAAAAAATAATAACAAAATAATAGATGTATCTTAATTGATAAAAAAAAACTTATTTTATCAAAATAGTAATTTAATAAATTTAATAGTAAAATAAATTATATTTAATTTATCACTATTAACAATCAATTATCAATTTTATTAAAGTAATCACTTTGTTTTAATTGTATATTAGTTTATCACCATACATGTTATTACTTGTTAATCATGACAATTTAAAAAATTAGTTTATCACTATTGTATGGTAGATGGGATAAAATAAAAGTTATTATTAGTTAAAAAATTTATTAATGACGATATCATAATGGTTATTACTTATTTACATCATCATTGATTTTTTTATCGCTAATATAATAATTTTTTTTCCAATGTGACTGCTATGTACAATCATTTTGCACCTAATTAAGTTCAAAGATTACTTTGCGCATATATCTATATATATGTGCATTGTTCAAGTAATGCAGCCACCAAGGAAGTTTAGCTAGAGAGAATATTTTGGGAGATGAAAACTCGTTATCTCAATAATGTTGAAGATCAAGTTGTATATAAAAGGGAAAGCAGGAATTGGAACAAACAATAACTTTCAACTAATCGAAACTAATTCAGCTAGAAAAGATACAACTAAGGGAAAATGGAAGTTGTACAACTTGATAAATACATGGACGAGTGTACGCATGATACTATACATCTCCTCTTCAAGTTGGAGCTTGGTGGATGTTGCACAAGCCCAACTTGGACAATCTCTTCTAGAAGGGCGGAGCAGACAAAGAGGAAACAGATTGAGGCAAGATGAAGCCATTCTTGAACTAATCCTTGACAAGGTGACAGTCTATATCAAGATGTTTAGTTCATTCATAGAAGATCGGATTCTCAGTGATGTTAATGGCTGTTTTATTATCACATTGAAGTGGATTGAGAATAGGAATGGAGGTGTGAAAATCCTTGAGAAGGTAAGAAATCCTTCAAAAGTCGGATCGAGGTAAGTTGTAAGAAATGCATCTCCAATCTGCAATCTGCAATCTGCAATCTGCAATCATGCTGCAGAACACTTTAACGTCGTGGGGGAAGACCCGTCATTATACCACAGGAACACTTCAATGTGATCCATATATCGTTGGTTGTTCCCAATAAGTGAAAGTTCCATTACAATTTTGGGAAATATTATTACCTACTTTTTTGATTTTTTGAGGGCTTAAAAGTAAAACTTACCAAATGCCAATATCATTTAATTACTTTGAAATAATATTTTTAAAATTGGATCAGACAAATAATCGGTGACGTATTGATTACTGGTTTAACCAATTCAATCGGTTGGACCACTGGTTCGATCAGTATGACGTCATAATAATATAATAACTATATTTAATTTTATAAATATATATAATATTTCAATATTAACAAAAAATAAAACTTTCAATTGATATAGAAAGAATATTATTTGAAAAAATTTCAACTTACTTATTTTTAAATACGTTTTTAAAAAAACAATACTATTTCACAATTTACCAATTATAAATAAATAAAAAATAATGTTTTATTTTAATTTATTTAATCATTTGTTTCATACTTCAATTCCAAGTAAAAATAAATTCTTTTACACTAAACATTCATATAATCTAAAAGAGATTAAATAAAATAAAATAACACATTAAATATAAACATTCACATATAGTTACCACTTTATTAAATTTCAAAAAAATAAGTTCATTTTTCAAAAATTACATGTCCAAAATATTTAATCATTATTTTCAACTCATAATTTTTCTTTTCTTTTTTATTCTTTCTTTTTTTTAAAAAAAATAATTTTTAAATTTTCGAAAAGAAAAAAGGTGTACCACTCGGTTCAACTAATTTGGAGTCATCAATTTTTATGCATCAATCAAATCGAATTGGCCTTTGATAACCCAATCGTCGAACCGATCAATTGGATCCAATTTTCAAAACATTGCTTTGTAGTCATGTACAGCATTGAGTACATGATGAAAAAGGAACGAAAGTTGAAAGAACACAAAAACGCGCACAACACGCACGTAAAGTGTTGACCTTGACCCCGCGTCCTGGTACTTGAATTTGTCTAAGAATATTATCGCATTGCTACTCGAGCTGGGAATCGCTCCAACCCAGCACTTAAGAATTATTATTAACGTTTTAAGGACAAAAAGGATTTTAGCTAATTTGAGCACACGTTGCTGGCCCAACATCCAACGATATTAATTTCGCATATAAAATGTGAAGTAAAAAAAATTGAATCTAATAAATTTTTAATATATATATATGTGTGTGTGTATAAATATAACAAATTAATAAGAACACAGGTCTTATTTTGAAATAAATATAAAATTACTCAACAGGAGAATTCCGAAATTATCATACCCATATGAATGAATAGGTGCGAAATTGGACAAATCGTGAAAGGCTTTAATAACTCCAAATAACCTAATTAAGTTGACAGATTGGCTATTATAAATTTGAAATCTTTAATTAACTCCCACTGTACATAGTCATCTTTTACTTTCCCAACCAATTGAAGTTTACCACCTCTGTGACATCTTCCCAGTCATGGGCATACGCATGCGGAATTCAAATTTGGTTAGACAACAATTGATTGGAAGTTGGAACCATCTAAGCGACCCTGTGAAATCCGAAAATAGGAGGCATTTCATGATGTCCTGAAACAGATGGAGCACAAAGTCTGAAACCAGCGAATAATGCAGTCTCTCCTTCCCAAAGAGTTATTTTCATGGACCCAAAAAAGTTTTATCCAAGGAAATGGTGGGGCGTTTCAAGCAATATGGATTTTGGGACCATGAAAGGAACATTTTGCCCAACTGCAACTGCATTCAAACGACACATCTGTTAGTATTGCTGAAAAAAAACAGCAATGTCTTTATTGTGGGCACGATGGAATATAGACTGGAAAATGCAAGTAAACACATATGGGACCTCAACAAATAAATTATTGTTCGAATTGTTAGTTGTTCGTAATTGCATGTACAAGGGGTCCTTAAACTTTTTTAATTTCTATATATTATTTAGGTCCTTTGTGGAAGAGGTCCCCCCCGGCCCTCTTTCATGCTCTACTTAAAAATCCAAGATTGCTGTACTTTGACCCCACTCAGTTTTCAATAATTGATGTTCAGATTGGTTAGATTATATATCAACTCATATGCATACACATATACATATACATGTGCGTGTGTGTGTGTTTCTCACTCAAGGCTGATTATTAAATCCACACTGTCAATCATCCTCAGAATTTTCAGTGGGGCCTTTATAGAAAAATACTTGACTGGTCGGGCAGATCTAATTAATAACCTGTGTTTTCTGAGAAGTTGAAAATGAGAGAGTCGGCTAATGAGCTCTGATTCAACGGGAAAATTGAGACTTTAGAAGTATGAGACTATGGATGTGCATTTATTAAAATAATGGGGCTTGGTTTAAGGTTATATATTGTTATATGTCATTACAAATTATTAAAGGTTGACTGTGGTAAACAATGGGTATGTAAATCAGTCCACACAGAAAAGAGTTGGTGGAAAAGGGAAGAAAAGAAAAACATATGGGCTGTTCAATGCTTTAAAAAGCATATATGTTGGCGCAATTAGTGATTTCCTCATACTTTCTATTTTTTCTATATATATAAAAATGCGATTCTTGAAGTCGGAATCAAACAAAATTAGCGTTCTTTTTTGTTGTATTTTCAAAATTAACCGTTAACAATCAAATTTTTAGGATCCAAATATTCTGCAAATGCCCCTAGCCTGACCATGGAAACTATGAGGAGATTATCAAAATTCAAAACAAATTTACATGCACGAGATTGTAGAAGTATTAATATGCATATGTGATGTGAAAAAAGTACCAAAAAAAAAAATCAATTAAGTAATATTATAAATTGTATCTAATTTAATTAATATATTACTATTTTCATTAAAAAAAATAATACAAATGAAAAGGCATTTTAAAATAATTTAAAATTCAAAATAAAAAATAAAATAATTAAATCTATATCAATTAATAATTTTAGCACTAAAAATTGGGGATGTTATTTTTATGAAATATTTTTTAGCTTTTAAAGATGATGAGAACTAAAATATTAAATTGATGCTTAATTCATATCTAAGTGGTATAATTAGGGATGGATCTTTAGTAGAGATTCTTAATCTAAATACTAAAAACCCTTATTATTTATTATTAATTAGTGGGGGTTGTTAAACCCCCATAGTTAAAGTCCCACCAAATACTAAAAAATCTTAATTTTTATTATTAATTAAGGAGGGTTTAATAACCCCACAAAATAAGATGATTGGTGGGGATTCATGATAACTCCCAGTAAATAACCCTACAAATATGTTTATTTTTTGTAGTAATCATATACTTGATTTTGATGAGAAGTGATTGTACTTTTGATTGCTCTTATAAGTATTTAGTTACTATCCCAAAATAATACTTGCTTTTTCTTTCCATAAGCTAGCTTTGAATAATTATACGAAAAATTGATAGGAAAATTAAATTAACAAAATACAAAAATGGTGACACCTTTGACATTATCGCTTACTATTTTATAATTAATTTTTTTCTTGCAGTATATTTGGAGACAATATATAATTTTTATTTTTCTACAATATAATTTTAAAAAACTTAATAATAAAAATAATTTATTTTAAAATTGCCACTACTGTATTTAGTGACAGATATATTTTGTTACTTTGTAAAAATATTTTTATGATAAAAAATAATACTTTTTGTCACTTAAGATATAATTAGTGGCAACTTTCACACTATCAATTACTATTTTATAATTAATTTTTCTCTTTCTTATGGTGTATTCAACGACAAGATTTTTTTCTTTTGCCGCAATATAATTTTGAAAAATTTTACTTGTATATATATTTCACTTATATATATGTGTTCCTTTTTGTTTATAATTGTAATCTTACACTTAATTTTTTATTAATAATTATTAATAGTGATAAGTATTGGCATAATTTTTTTTTTGCCATTGAACATGTGAAAAATATTATTATGATAAAATGAATTTTCCATTTAAAATGTAATTTGAGAATATCTTAATGTACACTAGTTCTTGACTTTGGTGACCAGTATTTTTTTAGTTAAAACAAAAATATATAAAAAGAATTAATTAATAGCAAATTATAAGGCAATTTATCCTGAGGTAAACATTATTACAAATAATTAATTAAGGTGTGTTTCTGGATATCAAATCAAATATTAGACTACCAGTCCGCGAACATTCCACAGAATAAAAAATAATATCTCAATAAAAACAAATATCCACTATGATTTAGCAGTGTTTCATTTAAATATAAATTTTTTTACTAATGATCAAAAAAATAAATGTACATGGAAAATTTTTTGTTCTTTTTTCCCTTCAAGATATTCTTGCGGTTGCCGTACTTTTGTTTGCATGCATATATAAGTTTGATGTTTCTGGTACTACTTTGCAGTTATATAAAATTCCTTCTAAGTTCTAATACAGTACACACACACACACACACATAAATAAATAAATAAATAAATAATGAAAATGTGAAGGGGACGTATGCAATTTGATTTCAAGTGTTGTACATTTCAGAACGTAAATTTATACATCAGGGAATGTGATTTGTCATCAACCCATGAAAATCATCTCGGTTTTCCACATCTCCCAAATCAGATTTTACTAATTTTTCACTTAAAAAATTTAAGAACATACGTGTAATAATTATATGTATGTGGCTTCAGAACTATTATATTTTTTGCTTAATTTCACCAGTGTTCGTCTTTATTAATTTTATTTATATATATTAATTAATATATGTGTGTGTGTGTGTGTGTGTGTGTGTGCGTTTTGAATGTAAGGCTGTTGATTATATTGTCTAGTGAAAATTAATTTTTCCATTCATTTTAATAGAAATAAAAAATAATAAAAGAAAAAAGGTGTATACGATGAGTCACTTTCAATCCAGTTGATGACGAACAACTGACGAATATGCTTCCAATTATGCTACAAACTGCACTTTCTCCACACAAGCAATTTTGTCAACTTGTAATTTACAACGTCGTAAACGACATATAATTATCTAAAGATATTTTCTTACCTAACAAAATTTCACTTCATTTCTTACGACTATTTATCTCGTTTATCCTTTGTATAAATTCTATCTGTGGCATACTAAGAGCAAAATAATATTGTTAAAAGAAATAATTTAGACAGTTTTCCCTAGCAGGATACTTGGCTTAATTATCTGCTCTCATATTTATTTTCGAGTAACGGAGAAGAAAAAAGGTGCACTTATTTGTTATTTGGAATGCACTTCTTCCTTAATTTATTTTATGAGCAACATTATCAAATTAAAAAATTACTATATATCGGTACCATTACAAAATATTAAATGGTCATGTCAAAATTGGTATCGATGTTGTGTTAGTTTATGGTAATATTTTTATTTTATGATAATATTTAATTTTATATATTCAACAAGTTAATAGTATTATATTATCAAATCAAGTAAATTGAAGTACAAACTGCACAATCATACAACTATCCTTTCATTCAGGTTCAAAATTAAGATTTTTCATATAATGGGGAAGACTGATGCCATTGAGTTACAAGTCACTAGACATTCTCACTATATATCTATTAATCATTACTTGCCAAATGTACTAATAAATACATTTATTTTAGAATTAATTTGCAAATTTTTTTAAATATTATTGTCTTTTGATTTATGCATTTGGTGATAATTTTAATACTATCAATAGTATTTTGTAATTAACATTCATTTTTATTATCGTGATTTAAAATAATCATAAATGTTTTAAATGCTATCCACATAAGAGAAAACATTTGAAACACTACTAAAAAAATGCCTTTTATAGTCGGAAAAAATTCGTCTCAAAATTTTTGGTTGCAATAATTTGCTATGGATTTTTTTTTGCAACGGAAATTTTCGTCGCAAATCTGTGACAAAAATTTCCGCTGCAAATTTGCAATGGATTTTTTTGTCACAAATTTGGTAATTATAATTAAAAAAAATAAAATTTCAGTCGTAAAATTTAAAAATTTTATTTTGAAAAAAGTATACACATTCTATCAAATTAAACCTATAATTACCCAATATCAATAATTCTTTGTGTTACAAACTAATCATCCCATATACTAATATTTAAATATTATTTTACATAAAATCACAATAATTTTATATCACAATAAAAATCATGGCCAGTAATATAAAGTTTCTCAATATATAAATCAAGTCTTAACTAAAATATAAAATTACAAAATAATGCCAAAAAAATTATCTTATAAAGCTTATAATAAATTTCAATGCCTTAACATATCCATGCCTGTAATATTAAAATAAAAATAAAATTACAATAATAAAAAATAGAAACATAAACTAAACTAATAGATAATTCAATATAATAAACCAATATCTAAATTCAATACATAACTAAATCATAATCAAGCACAAAATTCATAAAATATAAATTCAAATACTAATCAAATATATAATTCACAAAATATAAATTTAACAAATAATTCAATGTAAATGCATAATCTAACATATTATTTATTATAACAAAATATACATCTTAGTATAAACCAACATATAATTTAATATAAGTTCAACATATAACTCAAATCCTAATCGCACATATAATAACAAAATCTAACATATAATTCAATATAAATGCATAATCTAAACACATATAAATCTAATACAAATTTTAATATAATCAAACATGCATATCATCATAAACCAACATGTAATTTAATATAAGTCTAAAATATAGATTCAAATCCTAATCAAATATATAATTCACAAAAATATAATCTAACAAAAGCTAACACATAATTCAATATAATTGCAAAATCTAAACATATGTAAATCTAATACATTATTCAATATAACCAAACATACATCCAACATAAACTAACATATAATTTAATATAATCTTTTGAAAATTTAAATTTAAAAGTTAAACTAGTAACCTTTAATTTGATATAAACTATATGGATATAGATATAGACAACACAAAACTTTTGGTATATAAGTATCTACTTATTGGTATATTGATGTGAATGATAAACAAATTGAGGATTGAAATGTTTATAGCCCATTCATAATCCAATTCATAATTTGTTTATTATTACATCAAACATATTCAAATAGATAAAAATACCAAAGACATAATATAATTAATTATACATTCTATAAAAAAATTTCATAAATAGAATACTTCAAATTGCCTAAAAAACAAGACTCAACAAAATGTAAAGCATTACTTCAATTAAAAACAACTTATAATATTTATAAACACATATTGAATCAAAAAATTAGATATATGTGTCCCTTACTATAACAAAACAACATATTTCATAATTTATAAAGTGATTATCAATCTAAAATTTTCTTACAAGTGCACATATTTATCTATAACTCATAATTCCATAAACTAAAATTGAAATTTATAAAATTAATATAATCCAACATAATCTAACATAAAGTTTAACTCAATCAAAATTCTAATAGAATTTTTAATTCGCATAACAACATAAATCTAACATTATATAACAACATTTAATACATAAATCAAATTAAATGAATGTAATTTAATCTAATACATAAATTAAATTTAGACTAACATAATAAATCATAATTTAAACTAGCATTTACAATTAATAACATTTGTAAACACATAATGGTACATCAACACTTCTCCTTATACCTAACATCATCATACAAACAATTAAAAACCAATCAACAACAAATGAGAAGGCTTCACCTCTTCTCCCAATATCCCATCCTCTTTCCTAATTCATCAATTTTAAATACATACCTCAACTAGATACATAAATACATAAATCATATTGTAACTAAAAATGCAAATACATAAATCAAATTTTAACTAAATAAATCATAATTACAAAAATTACCTTAATTAGTGCGATAATACAAAATATAAGTTCTTCAAACCTGAAACAACAAACAAACAAAAAACTATTAGCATTTTTAAAACTAAAATAATATTTTAAAAAAATAAAAAAATAAAAAAAGGTTAAAAAAAATCCGACAGGGCTTGTTGGGGGCGCCCAGCAAGCTTGTTGGGATGCCCATAGCAAGGGCTTGTTGGATGGTGCCCCCACAAGCTAGGAGCGCGGCTAGTAGCATGTTGGCAGCGATCGGTCGGCTGGCCACAATAAAAATAAAAAAATAAAAAGAAGGGAAAAAGAAGAAGGGGGGAAAAGAAGAAGGAAAAAGAAAAGAAAGATGGAAGGGGAGAGAGAGATCTAGTGAGTGTGTGTAGGGTGGGGGAGGATGGGTTTACTTTCCCCACTCACGTAATTTTATTTAATTTTTTTTAAATTTGCAATGGATTTTTCCATTACAAAATTTAAATTTTTTAAAATTTTGTGACTAATTATTTTTTGTCGTAACATTGAAGTTTTACGATGGATTTTTTTTGTTGCAAAATTGAAATTTTGAGATGGAAAAAAATTTGTGGCAAAATATTTTAATTTTTTAAGAAAATTTGCCACGGATTTTTTTTTTGTCGCAAAATTTTAATTTTACAATGGAAAAATCTATTGTAAAAGGCCAAAATTAAAATTTTTAAAAAATTGTCATTTTGCGATGGATTTTTTTAAGACATAAAATCTATCGTAAGTTGCAACGAATTTTTTCTATCGCAATATGGCGTTTTTTAGTAGTGAAACAGTAATCCATATAATATAGAATTCGAAAGGGAATTCGTAAACTGGCAAGCAATTTTGAAATACCAAACAATTTTTATGCGTAACTTTTTCTTTTATATCTCGTTCTTTCTCCCATTGCTGTCCGCACAAGTTCTCCTCCCTTTCTCTTTATTCTTTTAAGTTTTAATTTCAAACCCTCTTTCATCTCTCTTTTTTCTCCCACAGTCCTCCCCCTCGCCACTTATTATTAAGTTGATTTTTCCTTTTCAATTCTTTTTTTCATTTTTCGCTTTTATATAATTAATTCTCATCAGTTTCTTTTCTATTTTTTTAACACTTTGTCGGGAGGGCTATGTTGACCAATTAAGTCAAAAAACGACCACCCAAATTAAAATGTTTATACCAGTGATTATATTTCTGGAATATCAATATATATATATATATACACACACACACACGTTTGCAGAGACCTAAACTATTTCGAATATTATTAAATCTAGATAAAACCTCATAGTTTTGGAAACTCACATTTGCCTTAATCAACCAAACACTTGTCTATATTTTTCACTAACTAATTATATACAGGATATAAGAAAATAGAACTGAAGTTGCATAGGCACATTAATATTTTCTTGTAGTAGAAAAATCAACCCAAAAATACGCAATAATTAAGATAAAATACAGATTAATATATGAGAAAACAATTATTTTTCATTATATATATACAGTTCTTGAATTCATTTTTTAAATTATATCCCAAATATTTAAGAAGTGTCATTGCATCATTTAATTTATAATTTTGTTACATGACATAAATAAATTAATTAAAAATAATTAATATTTTCATAAATTGTTAGATTTATAATTTTAATTCCAAAATTCTATTAACACTTATAAATATTTTTTAACTTTTAGATTGTGAATAAAAAATTTGAATTATTTGTCGAAAATGTAAAATCTGCACATGAAAATAAAATTAATTATTTGAATAATTTAAAGAATTATATGAAATAAGAGTTAATGGTCACATATACTATATAGAGTTATCTATTTTCTCTTTCTGTTCTATTTTGTTTTGTTTTATTTTGTTTTGTTTTGTTTTTGATGAAATGACCAAATTATATATGGTCATATATGTGGACTAAAATAAAATTGACTACACAATTATGGACCAAATAAAAAACAATGTAAAGGAGAGCTCATGACCACGTGCAAAGCACATGACTTTTCTTTCTTTCCAATATTCAATGGAGATACTTAAATTTTAGCGATGATGATTATTTCTGAAAATTTAGTATCAAACTTTCAGATCACTTGTATTTTGAGGGAAAAAAAATGCAATTCTCAATAAAAATGCGTTTAAGGGGGTGTTTGGCCAAGGTTATTTTAAATATCTTATAAGTTATTACATCTTATAAAATGTTTTTGGAGCTTATAAGATGTTAAATCTTATTTTTAAAATAAGTTATTGAAGTATTTGGATAAAATAAGTTTTTGGAGCTTATAAGATGTTAATAATGGTAATTTTATAATTAAAATGATTAAAAATAAAGGAGTTTATTATAATGTTAAAAATAAGTTAAGGTGTCTTTACTTTTTTTAAAAGAGTTTATAAGCTTCTAACAACTTATTTTAGAATCTTATAAGTTTTTTTTTTAAAAGCAAATTATTAAAATACTTTTTATCAACTTATAAGCTTTTAATTATTTTATAAAATATTTTGAGAAATTTATAAACTCACCAAAACACTCTCTAAGTCTATTGTAATAATGGGCCCAGAGTTCAAACATTTTCTATATAATTAGGGAGTAAAAATGGCATTTGCACAACATATTATAAAATTTTAGGGTAATGAAATTTGATTATCAATATATTACTAAGACATTTTTTCGATTATATAAACATTACAAATAATTATGTTCTCAAAAATATAAATATTGCCAAGACATTGAGAAGCAAAATGATCATTTATAAAACAATAATTTATTTTTTTAACTTTAAATTTGTGCACGAAACGATTAATTTAAGTCTTTCATCTGAGTGTTTTAAGAAGTAAACTTACAATAATGTTTTCGTAATTATTGAAAACAAAGGAAAGAAATTGATAATTTAATAAATATAGTTAAAAATAACTAACCCTCAAATAGTCTTCCAAAATAGAAAAACTCCACGACCCGTGCAACATGTATGCAGAAACTGAACAGTCTAAACCTACAGATAGTGTTCAAAATTACGATCTATGTAGGATACGGAATCCAAACACGCCAAACCGTGCCGAACATGCGGCGCGGTGCAAGGCGGTGGGGAGTTGCTTGGAAGCACGAGTTTGGTGGGCTAATCATTAATGTTTATTTGCATTTTTAAAGAATATTTTCATTTTTGGGGAATTCTCCCGAAACAAATAAATATTTTCTCCAAATTTTAATTTATCCTCCCATAATATTATTGAAGAGATTTAACCCATTAAAAATCATCACGTGTTGATACTATATATATATATATATATATATATCTTCTGGTCATTATTTTAATATAATTGTACATTTTTTAACTTTATACTATTATAAAAATAACATATAATAATACAAAAATATGATGTGACAACATTAATCAATAAAAACTTACACGAAAAACATTTATGCTAAAACTTAATTTTTTTTCTTTCAAAATATGACGCATTACTTTGTCTCGGTGCATTCTCCAATTCTATTTCAAAATATATTCTATCCTAATATTCTCCCATAAATCCTCAAAATAAATGCAAACATTGCCACAGTGGTTGGGGACTGGAGGAACATAAAAATCATCTGTTTCCCACGTTTCATGAATATTCGGGATCTTTAAAGAATATTTAAAAAAATGTTTTAAGGATCGATCTAAGAAAGTGATATGTTTTTAGGATCTACTCCAAGCTTCATGACTACATTTAAGGATAGAACACCCGAAAGAAAATTTTGTTGCTGCCGGAATGAAAAAAAAATGTTAAATCATCCAATGTAGAGTTGGGAACTGAGACGCACAGGTTGGACGGACCGGTTTGAATTTGGGCCAACACTCGGACCAATTCTCTTGATTGGGCCGGTAGCCTTGACATGTGAAGAATACCTGAAATTTGACCCATTACAATTGGGTCGGATCCCACGGTTTGACCACTCTTTACTGATAAGGGTCCAAAAGTTTTTAATTTCCAAATAAAAATTTTATTTTTCCTCTGATTTTAAGACAATCACTTTCGTCAAACGCAAACTATACATAAATAATCAGACTTCGAGATTTAGGTTTTCTCTGCAGTTCAGACTTTTTCAAAGAAGGATATTACCTGATAAATCCCAATCAAAGGAAACTCTACTATACTTCTGTTCATAAACGTTTGTTACCCACACATAGATAATCGATATTAGACAACTTGACAGGAATTTGACTTTGGATATAATGAATTCATGAAAATGAATCACGCGAATCAGAATTTTAAATTTATGAATGCTCTACTCTAATATTAATCACTAGCATTTGCGTCGCACTGTTCACGAATTTAATTAATTATAATTAAAATATTTTATGTATATGTATATTACTCTAATTTCTGTAAAAATGTATTTAATTTGTGATATATTTTTTAATACAATACATAGTATAAAATTAAAAAAATTTTACGAAATCATAATGTATGAATGCCAAAGATAATGAAATACCATGCTTATCACAATTTTATTATATCTACAAAAGTACAATATAGAACTACAAAAATATTTATACATTTTTCATAACAAAAAACGACTCAAACAAAATAATAAAAATACGTGCCTTAAAAGATGAACAATGTTGAGAATTTAATGTACATCTGGGAAAAAGAACATAATGAGATACCACTATTTCTTTAATTTCACATATCATTCTTACTTGAATTATTTAATTTAAACTCAAAAAGAAAAAGAAAAAGAAAAAGAAAAAGAAAAGAAACAAAATCTTTTTATGTTATGAATAACATTAATTCGTCAAAATATTATTCATAAAAATTAAAAAAATTATAATTTTTGCTTATGAAAATTCAAAGAAAGGAAAAAAAAACATAATCATATGTGATTATTTCAACCCTATCATTGTCAGTGAACCATCATTCACGAAAATTTTGTGTAAATAAAATAGATATTGAAATTAAAAATAACTATGCTAAAATAAGTTTTATTAAATTAGATTATGAATAAAACTCTTATTTTTTTTTTTGTAAAATTTTAATTTTCTTATATATTCACCTTATTCTCAACTTCTTTCTCATTATTTATCCCATAACTGTAATTCCCTAATCAGGAGGCGCTTACTTCCGGTTGAGGTGCTACTCAAATCTGTATCACAAACTTTTTGAATGACTAAAAATATTTTTCTCAAAAACCAAATTATTTAATCTCCACAAGAAATGTCCAGAAAGGGTTTAACTATAAACTGAAATATCATGAATCACATTTAGCATTTCTATCAGCTCAATACCCTATATGTCACTTGGGTTAGTCTATCTTCATCACTCGGTCTTATTTAGGGTACAAAATGAAGAATAACAATGAAACAATGTAAGTGCGAATGACTTGGTAAGACAGTCTAGTAATAACAACAGAGTGATAATTTCTCAAGTAACATATAGAAAATAGGTAGAAACATTAAAATTTTCAAAGGTCAGGAGGGAAGGTTTTAGTCAAAATTTTTGGTGATCCATCTCACTAGTGATGAGACTCACAAATGCTCGAGTTTCAAAGCATACACGTCAAGTTGAGAAATTAACCAATTACAATTTAGCAAATATTTTCAAATAAAAGCTATTGGTGGTTCTCTTACCATATCACTCCACTTTTGAAGACATGGAAAATCCTTATTCCTTCAAGTATCAAGTGATTGGCTCTGATACTTATTATCATATGTTAGGCATGAATAGCTGCATGCCTTACTAGTTCATAGGCAATTATCTCCAGCTAGCTATGAGACTAGGTTGTATACATCGTGTATGGGTATCAGCCAAAAAATTTGTCATTGCAGTCCGTTCCACCCAGTCATCTTTTGTAACTGATCCTAGGGCTACCCCCAAGGGTAATATTTATGTTTATGTAGATTATACATCATACATGATTATGTAGCATACCCAATAATATTTTAATTAACGTATCAAGTTGCCACGTTAACATACAAACTAATTCAACGCCGGGTTGGTGTCCCGAAGGGCATAGTGATAAAAATATATTTTCAAAATCATTTTTTTAGCTTTTTCAACACAATCACCAATTTCAAGTAAAGCAATTTCAATTAATATAAATAGAAGCACTCAATGTAAAAAGCGATATGGAGTACTATTTTCAACACATAGATGGAACGGAATCAAACGAACAGGCTATATAACAAGTATAAACTCATACTATTGAGTATGAACTCACTTAGCAAATGCAGAGAAATTCCTAGTCGTAGGACACTCAAGTCCTAGCTTCCAAATCAAATCAAGAACTACAATAAGATAAGCCAAGTTATCATTTTATCGATCCTATGATTCTTAAATATAAATATAGTTAATATCTTTATCAAACTTAAAGTTATTCTGACACAATCTTGGTGATTGGATTTCATATCCAGATACCTAATATAGTTGAATAAGGTAATCTTTAGTTGCTTGGAGAGTTTATGTCCTTGGTTCTGAGTTAATTTATAGTTTAGAACAAAATAAACTAACCAGCATTGTGTTGAATTCTGAACCATAATTCTTAATTTGCTTAAAGGTTTTTATCGAGTTCCTTAGTAACTTTATTTGTTTAGTCATAGTTTTCAAGTTCCATGTTACATTCAAATGTTTAAGATAATCACATATCATTGTCTTTAACTCAACAAGTCGATAAACAAGTCATTAAAATCTTATTTAAAGTCCTAATGGTAATCTGATAATCCCTTCAAGTCATTTTGAGTTCAATACTATAGTAATTATAAGATTAATCTATAGCTAGAGCCAAACTATAGTTTAATAATCTTAGTTCATGTTACAATTAGGCTTGATCCAAAAATTCAATTACATCCAGTAATTTAATTGAATTAAAATTTGATTATTGAAATTTACCTAAATTTGATCGAACTAAATTCCAATATCAAGCCGGGGACAGCTTAGACGGACTCAAAATCACATTTTTAGTTGTTTGTTAGCTTGTCGCCACTGTGCGGCCGTTGTGCTTCATTATTGGAGATAAAACTATTACCATAAGTAGACACATCGCGTTAAGCCCAACAAAACGCCCTAAATAATTTTTTGATTCATTACTGTTTTGCCGCTTAATTTGACCATAAACTACTTTTAAACCCTGACCTACCATCCTACATTGCCCATCTCCAATTGTCCCACCACCACCAGCTAAAATGCCAAATTGACACCACCACAAACTTGTTGATGCCTCTACGACTAAAACTCACTTGAACCCCATCATTTTTCATTGCCAAAAAATGGAGAACCATCAACCCGGCACCACCTTGTTGTTGGTTTTTTTGTTGTCGGTGATTTTCTTGGTGGTTTTCAATGATTTTGGTACGATTTTGCTTGACTCTGCAAGACAAAGCTTCATACATAGTTAATTTTAGATTTTACGATTATTTTTCGATTGTTCACACATTGGGTAGGGAATCGGGTTGTTTTTGTGAATTTGACTAAATTCGTCCTTCACCCTATTTGTATAAAGTTATTTTCCAGATACTCATTTTTCTCCCTAAAACTTTTTCACTATTTTAAATTAGGCCCTCTCAATTTTTGACTGATTTTAATTTGGTCCTTATGTCACAATCGAGCTCTCCAACTTATATTTCCTTCACATTAACCCCTGACATTGCTGCCTCTATGCAGTCAAGTCCAAATGTAATTATTTAGAAGTCCTCAGACTTTTATTTTACTCGTATTGACCCACTAAATTTTATAATTTTATGAAATCAAGTCCTTTTCTTATTTACAATTAAATCTCTCAATTCTCATTATTTATGCCTAAACTTTAATTAATTTGATTTTAATTAACTTAAATTGATACTCCAAAATATCAGGGTGTTACAACTCTCCCCCTTAAGGAATCTGGTCTTAGATTCCAAGCAACATCCATGAAAACTCATGATAGCATCAAGGCATAGCATTGCTTAGAAAAGGAATCAATATAGATGTATCCTTTTAAAGTTTAGATACTAAGATGGTGAGGGTTGGACAATGCCTAGGTTTTAACTTCAAGATAAAATGAATAAATATAAGAAGGTAAGGTAGCGTCCAAAATCTTAGGTGGTTTTCTTAAATATGATGAACATAAACTATATATTAGACGACATCTTTTGAATTCAATGTATTTTTCCCATAAAGGTATTGGTATGCTTTTCAATCATTTGGTCTTCAACTAAGCTCAGTAATTTATTTTCCTTTGCCTTGGTATATAGGATAAATTTCTTGTTTTTAGGATAATTCTTAACATGGCATTTATTACTACTGCACCTTATGCACCTCTTGTGCTTCTTCCAACATATGGGTTCTTTATATTGGGTGTTGCCACCAAATTCACAAACTGCTCTTAAGTTTAGTTGGGATGGACGAGAATCATTATCAATCTAAAGGAAGTGGCTAGGTGCTTCTTTATCTTGAGTTTCCTATCATTTCCTTCATCTATCCACACTCACTTGAGTCTTTCATTTTTCATCATATATTTGGTGTTGCCTTCCATATCTCATGTCTAGCAAGGTCATCTGTTCCTATGTCTTAGGTCTTTCCAATACATGTGAGATCATTCCCTCAGAAGTCCATATTCATTTTAGGGTATGGGCATATTTGATGTTTTCTTAAGTTTTCCAAAGAAGGATAAAACAAATACCAAGATTAATCTATCTTTTTAATTCTAAAATTCTCTACATATCTCTATTCATCCAAAGATTAGTCCTTTTCCAATTGTTTCTATAAGTGGATCTATGACCTTAGGAAGATCACATCTATCATGATTTGTCATAGCCTAAGATACCTTTATTCCTAGCATAGTTTTCAATCATCTCCAACTTGCTGCGTCTCCGACTTTGGTATGATCAAGTTCTTTCTTCCCTTAACGAATCATGTGCTTTTTCTTCATGTCTAAATTCCAAATAGAATGTCACATTTGCAAATTGGATATATAGTTCTATTCCTCTCGTTCTTTTGATATGAATGCTTATGCTTAGATAGCATGCTATACTCCATATTTTTCCAGGAAATTCTATGAGTCCACAAGAGTAATTTTATTTTAGTGAGGTAACCCAAAGCAACCAGTTGGATATTTTTAATGGGATAACTTTGCTTTTAGAACTTAAGTTTGCTTGGGGTATCTATGATCTCTTTCTTGCAATCTAATTCTTTGGTGAGAGTATGATACATAAAACAATTTTGTATATCCTATAATAGGAATAATAACTAGCATAAGTTAATTCTCTCCTTTATTTAATAGGATCCTGTCATCTCTCTCCTCATGTATTAGTGTTGCTAATCTTTCTTATTCAAGTGAATCAACATACCCATCTTCTGGAAAAATCATGGATACACCTGTGATATTGATAGGCAAAACTTAAAAGACATTATATTTCTAATATATTTCCAATTTGTCTTCTACCATCTAAAAATCTTGACTTTAGCAGGGTCAATTTGCTATCTCTGATTGACTATAACCTTAATCTTAGTAGGATTATCCAGATGTTCCTTCATGGTGTTACACATCTTTAAATGTACCTTTTTCCCAATTGACATTCAGTTCATTAGCTTGTCACATAATTTATATTCTGACAATTATTTCAATTCATGGTACCCATATCACAAGCTAAGAGGTAATCTTTAACATTTCTCTTATTTGAACTTAAAATTATAGGTGTCCTCAACTTGGCTCAATCTTGAATAGACTATAGACACTTACAATGAGCTAAGTCCAATGACCTAAGTAGTTTAAGTGAATAGGGTGTTTCAGTTTGACACTTCATAGATTAGTTTAGCTCTTATTAATATCCTCCAAATCGGTATCAATAATTCCATAGTCTTTTCTTGATGCTCTGAGGATTTCTTCACTCTTTTAATGTAGGCCCTTATATTCCAATTACTAGCCTCCTCATAACCTTTGGTGAGTGGATTCCAATTACATGTGGTATCCTTTATAAGGTCTATTGCGATACTTTTAGAATTACTAGTTTTAGTAATGTTTATCACCAATCCACAAAGATATCATTTTCCTATAATCAGATTTTATCTTCTGCCTCTTTTATGTAGGTATTTATAATGCCAAGTGTAGATGTAGTATGACTCTTCCCTCAATTTGAAGTTTACCAAATGTTCATAATAGGTTCATTAGAAACTGGTCCGTTAAATCAAAGCATTCTGTATATCATGTCCACAACGTTGTAGGAGCCTAATCACTCAAATAACATTATTTCTGTCTATAGCCCCTAAATTATGAATAAGAAGTAATTCCCAACATATTTTTTTTCCACCAACTACTAACTAAGAGCATTCTCAACTTAGCTCAACCTTATATAAATTTACACCCTTATATTGAGTCAAGTAGTACATGGGGCAAGGTATTGTGATTCCATATTCAATGAGGCTCATTTTGCTTGTACGCTCATCCTACAAATCCTTATCAAATATACTTGGTCTTTTCTTGATGCTCTAAGGACTCTTCCTCATTTCAATTGATGTCTTTATATTCTAATCGCTAATTTTCTCATAAATTTTAGTGAATGAAACTCAAGAAATCTCGTAAGGTGTTTCCCATAAGGTCTTTTATAATACTTATATGGTAACTTAGCTTACTCTTGTTTATTAATAAACCACATAAGCTTCATTTCGTCATAACCAGAATCCTATCCTATATTGTTCTGCTTTTATAATCTATTTATGAGGTTGTTGTGGGAGAGTGGCGTTGTTGTCTATCCTTTCACAAATGTCTCTACTTATGGTTGTTACATTATGATATTCGAATGAGTTGAGTTGAGTAATTGATAACTGTTCACTTTAGTGATAGATCTATGTCTACATCTCTTGGCGCATCAATATTCTATACTTTCGAAGCTGATCTTGGAGCAATGGAGTTTCTAGAATTCAAATCTGTGTGCATAATCGCACTTGTACATGGCTGTTGATATATGTATACATGTTTATCTAGTTCTTAAGAGTATTGGAACTTTCTTTTATTAAACATACTAATTGTTACATCACATCAGACTATTTCATTTCCAAACCTACGAGATACCAAAATAGGGCATAAGGCTTTGGTGTTCAATTATTATGTCCATTTGTAGTTATACACGAGTTTTACCTACAATTCTATTGATGTGTGTATATGAATTTCATTCTTAAAGATATCAAGGTTTTTAATCAAAGTTGAAAGTGTTCCGTCTTTCTTCTCGAATTATTAAGGCATTTCCTTAAAGCTTCATATCCTATATGTAGTCATATGTCTTTCTCATCTTTTATCATCCTATAGCCCTTTCAATTAACTCTCTATAATTTTACTCAAATTTCTCAGGTAGTCATAGCATTCAAATTACAACCATATGTAAATGTCAAACACCATTAATCTCAACTATTATCCCTAGTATAAAATTCAACTCTGTTTAAAATAATTGTCTCCCTGACAAGTTAAGTTTTTACAAGCATATATGTGTGATGTACATACATATTCCCAAATATTTTCCTTCAAATCCTTCTTCATTGATTTCATCGATGCTTGATATTTTCCTTTAAGACTCCACCACTAATTCTAGATGTCTTCTGCATCCTTCATCAAACGTTATCCTCTTTTCATCAAGTCATAACGTTTTCTTTACAACTTCATCCTTATGGGCAATTTTCTTTCATTGTGTTTACTGTCATCTTGTGCTCATGCTAATGAGCCTCCTTACTATCTATGAACTAATTCCCAAACATTCATTCCATAACCAGGCACACATATCAGTTATATTTGCTTAAAAGATCTCCTTATGGGAAATATTCCTTTTTTCTCTCTCAAATACCATGATGCAGTTATACAAGTCAATTTCGTAACTGAAGCATTGATTTCTTTGAAACAACTACACCCCACGAACCTCAACCATATATAGAAGCCAAATTACAGATTATTTGTAAATAATTCTTGGCTTCCCAAGTTCCATTATCACCATTATACCTATTTAGCTATATAATACCAAAAGTATTACTCTATCCGATTTTCATGAAGTCATATACTTGACATCTCGAGAGTAGGGGACTAGATACTGGTTGGCCACCCTAATACCAATCCTTTCCTCTTTTGATATCAAGCAGCACTCCAAAAGTTCACATCCTAGCTAGATTTTTATATTAGTCATAGTCTTTTTTTAATCCTAAAGTTTAATATTTTAAGAAGATTCGAGTTATTGGCATACCACTTCTCAACTAATCATGTTGTTTAGATCACAATATTCTCCTATGTCCAAATTATTGATCTAAAAGATCTTTTGCTCAACCACTTCAACTTTATCTAAAATGGTCACCAGATCACATGTCGATTAGAGTGCTCTCACACAAGTTCATATCAAATACAAGTCCCCAAGAATATTATTCCTCCCAAATATAAAAAGTCATATGCTCAATACCTTAGGAGTTATAGATTATATATTGGTCACACACCTAACCATAACCCTTCACACCTTTCAAATCAAATATTATCCTAAAATTTCATGTCCTAATAAGATTTCAGAGTCATGCTTAATCTCCACTAGCCATAACTTTCATATCTCATTCAAATCTTAGAATCAAGCGTGCTTTCCACTAATCAGACTTTTCATATTCTAAGGATCATACCCTAGCGTAGCTCAGGTTTTCAAACCTAAGCTTTGATACCACTCTATAATGCCTCGACCGATCGGGTGTTACTCAAATCTATACCAAAAACTTTTTGAATGAATGAAAATATTTTTCTCAAAAGATAAATTATTTAATCTCTACCAAAAATGTCCAAAAGGGTTTCAACTATGAACCAAAATATCACAAATCACACGTAGCACTTCTATTACCCTTATTACCTCATATGTCACCTGGATTAGTTTATCTTCGTCACTCGATCTTATCTGGGGTACAAATCAAAGAATAACAATGAAATAATGTAAGTCCAAATGACTTAGTGAGATAGTCTAGCAATAACAACAAACTAATAATTTCTCAAATAACATATAAAAAAAAGTAGAAACATTTAAATTTTTATAAGTCGTGAGAGAAGGTTTTAATCAAAATTTTTGGTGATCCATCTCACCACCATCCCATACTAGTGATGAGACTTCACATATGCTAGAGTTTCAAAGCATACACATCAAGCTAAGAAATTAACCAATTTAGTAAACATTTTCAAATAAAAGATGTTGGTGGTTTTTCTACATTGTCACTCCACTTTTGAAGACATGGAAAATCCTCATTCCTCCAAGTATCGAGTGATCGACTCAAATATTTATAATCAGACGTTAGGCATGGCTAGCTGCATTCCTTACCAGTTCATAGGCAACTATCTCCAACTGGCTATAAGATTAAGTTGTGTACATCGCATACGGGTATCAGCCAAAAGATCTATCACCGCAGTCCATTCCGCCCACTGTCTTTTGTAACTAATCCTAAGGCTCGCCCCAAGGGTAATATTTATGTTTATGTAGATTATAAATCATACTGGATTATGCAGCATACATTTTAAATAACATATCAAGTTATCATGTTAACATACAAACTAATTTAGCACCAGGCTGGTGTTTGGAACTACATGGTGATGAAAATATATTTTCAAAATCATTTTCAGCTTTCTTAATGCAATTATTAATTTCAAGTAAAGTGATTTCAATTAATATAGAAGCACTTAGTGTGAAAGGTGATGTGGAGTACTATTTTCAACACATAGATTGAAAGGAATCAAATGAACAAGATATATAACAAGTATATATGTTCTTTTCCAAGCAAAAAAATCTCATACTATCGAGTATAAACTCACCTGGCAAATGCAAAGGAATTCTTAGTCATACAGACGCTCTAGTCTTGGCTTTCTAATTAGATTGAGAACTGTCATAAGAAAACCTGAGTTATCATTCTATCGATTTTCTAATTCTTAAATATAAATGTAGTTAATATGTTTATTAAACTTAAGATTATTCTGATATATCTTGGTGATTGGATTTCATATCTAGATATGTAAGATAGTTGAATAAGGTAATCCTTTGATGCTTGGAGAGTCTATGTCCTTAGTTCCAAGTCAATTTAATGTCCAGAATAAAATAATCTAAACTAGTATTGTGTTGAATTCTGAATCATAATTCTTAATGTGCTTAAAGGTCCTTATTGAGTTCCTTAGTTACCTTTTTTGTTTAGCTATAGTTTTCAAGTTCCATGTTACACTCAAATGTTTAAGATAATCATATATCACTGTCCTAAATTCAACAAGTCGATAAACAAGTTGTTAAAATCTTATTTAAGGTCCTAACGATAATCTGAAAATCCTTTCAAGTCATTTTGGGTTCAATACTATAGTAATTATAAGATTAATGTATAGCTAGGGCCAAACTATAGTTTAATAATCTTAGTTCATGTTATAATTAGGCTTGATCTAAAAATTCAATTGCATCCAGCAATTGAATTGAATTAAAATTCAATTATTAAAATTTATCCAAATTTGATCAAATCAAGATCCAATCTCAAGTTGGGGATAGCTCAGTCGTTTGTCAGCTTGCTATCACTGCACCGCCATTTTGTTTTGTTGCTAGAGATGAAACTATTACCACTAGCAAATGCATCTCATCAAGCCCAACAAAATGCCCCTAACAATTTTTCAATTGACTATCTTTTTGCCCCTAAATTTGACCATAAGCACTCTTAAACCCTAACTCGTCACCGTATGTCACCCATCTCCAACTGCCCTGCCACCACCGATTGAATTGACAAACTAGCACCACCACCAATTTGCCCATGCCCCCTCAATGAAAAGCCACTTGAACCCCATCATTTTTCATTGTCGAAAATGGAGAACCATCAACTCGTCACCACCTCGCCATTAGCCTCATCGTTGTGTGTGATTTCTTTAGTGGTTTTCAATGATTTTGGTATGGTTTTGCTCGACTTAGTGAGAGGATGCTTCCTACAGAGTTAGTTTTAGATTTTACGATCATTTTTCGGCCATTCGCACGCCAGGTAGGGAGTGGGGTTGTTTTTGCGAATTTGACTAAATTCATCCTTCACCCTCTATATATAAAGTTATTTTCTAGATATTCATTTTTCTTCCCGAAACTTTTCCACCACTTTCAACTAGGCCCTCTAAGCTTTTAACTAACTTCAATTTGGTCTCTATGTTACAATCGAGCCCTCAAACTTAATATTTCCTTCACATTGACCCCTAACATTACTACCTGTGGGCAATCATGTCCAAATTTAATTATTTTGAAGTGCTCAAACTATTATTTTACTCACATTGACGCACTAAATTTTATAATTTTGTGCAATCAAGTCCTTCTCTTATTTATGATTAAATCCCTTAATTCTCAATATTTCTACCTAAACTTTATTTAATTTAATTTTAATCAACTTAAATTGATACTCCAAAATATCAGGTTGTTACAACAACCTTGGAAAGCAGATTTTTAATGGGATATTGATGTCTTAATGGAAGAATTATAAAAGCTGAATAGATAATAGAGAATTAAATAAATCGTGAAGTTTTGTTATTAAATAAGGTTTTGAAATAATCTATACTATTTTCTTGTTTCACCGTTGAAACATTTCTTCATAGAGCTTTGCGCCAAGCACACTGAAAATAAATTTAATTGTTTAAATATTTTTATTTTTTAATAATATCTATTTTACTTAATCAAATAATACCACGTATCTTTATAATAGTTCAAAAATGAAAATCTATTATTTAATAACATAAAATAAAGGTTGCATCTGGATGTAAAATTTTGAGATAATTTATATGATTTGATTAAAGTATCAATAGTTATTAATTTAAAAGTTACAGATTACACATACATTCTTAACGTTAAAAAATCCAGGAAAAAAAATAATAAGAAAATGTAATAAAAAAAGATGGTGCTAAATATTTTTAGTTAGTATACATATTTTAATATGATATCTGACTAATCAACTTTTTTTTTTTTTAAAATATAAAAGACCATAAGTATGGGTTTTTTTAATGATGCAGAGGTCATAGAAACAAGTTTTATGAGATTGGAAGATTTAAAATATTAATTATTAATTTGTCAATTCAGTAAGATTTATTTACTTTTTTTTATGGATTTTTTTTATCATTTTAAAGATTATCAAATAATTCATTTTACATATTATGTAAATTATTATAAGGTAATAATTAATTTTTAATATTTTAACTTAATATAGAATACATATCCATATTCCATACAAAATATACAAATGATTTAATATGATTCTCAATTTCAATGAAATTTTATTGATCTAACATTATTCCTATTGAATATTGTGTATATATAAAATATTCTTTTATAATTTTTTATTAAATAAAAATGTGTGTAATGAATTTATAAACATAAATATTGAAAAATATGCAGATAAATGTATTAGAAAACGACTAATGTCATTGACTATTTTAAGCATTCAATTATTATGTTTTTGAAAAATCCAACTACATCAGCAATATGTTTATGCCGGAAGAGATTTGAGAATGAGATTTCTACCCTTGTGTTAGTCGTTGAAAAACTAAAACATTTTAATTGAAAAATTTTATAATATAAAAATAAAATTGAGAGTTATAGAAGTAATACCTCATATTTATAATATTTTTAAATTTAAATTAAAATATTACTTATATTTTGAATATATGATTTTTTCTAAAAATATTTTGCATACTTAAAAGAGATTATCTCAAAATAATTAAATATAAAAACCTTTTAATAAGTTTAGGTCCATAGGATATATCAACCAATACAAAGTTATACATTCATCATATTTTAAACTTTCTCACCAAGAAAATAATGATATCACAAAAGTAGGTGTTTTATCCTTTTTATATGAATTATATATGAATTATAATATGTGAAAGATAATCATGGTTGCTAAAATTTTTTTGGTCATTGATGTGGTCACTAATACAATGCATATATATTACATGTATATATATTTTAGATATATATATTATTACCATGAAATTATATTTATATATATAAACAAACACAATATTTTATTACTTGTATAGGTGTTATATAAAATTTATGCTTTCATATCACAAGAATATATTAAAAAAAATAAAAGAAATGTTTGTGATCAATTATTGATCGAAAAAATATGGTTACTAATTAGTGACCGTATCAATGATCGAAAGAAAATTTAATCATAAATTAGTCATCGAATTAGTAATTGCTTCATGTAACCACTAATATCAGTGACTAAAAAAAAGTTTGATCACTGATTAATGACCAAATTAGTGATTGCATAAAGGCCTACTTGATCATATAAGCTTGAACTAGCTTCTAAGCGTTTCTTTCAATCATCCCCACCCAAATCCACTTCCTTTACCATTGACCCATAAGTTATAGAAGATATGATACTGCCTCTTCAACAATTTATCACGAGATTGAATGTGTGAATTTTCTTTCAAATCATGCTCTTGTAACTTCTGGATTATCTTTTTTTTTTTTTTGCGACCTAGCTCTTTTTGAAATCCATGTTTGAGTCTCCACCTCCACCAACATTATAAGTGCCTTTTTCTTTCAACTTAATCATAGCTTATACGAGTTTTCATCTTTCTCTTGAGTCCAAATATGTTTAGAGCCCATTTGGATATGTTTTCAATGCCATATTCTATTTCTGCCATTTTCAAAAGTGAATAGTTAGTTATGAGTTTAGATTGCGAACAAAATATTGTTTGGATATTTTGTCTAAAATGAAATGATTATATAGAGTTGAAAATTAGATGTATTTGGATGTGTGTTTTTATATTCAAAGTTTTGCATTTCTGAATCGATGATGTGGTGTCTTTTTATTTAATTAAATAATGTAAAAATGTAATAATTGTTATGAAATAATCTAATTTTGAAAAATAACACTTATAATAAATATCAATAATAGCATTTGCAAATATTGGAATTAGGAAGAGGTATTTTTCATCCCTCTTTTTTCTTTTCTGAAAAAATATCGTGAAATGACCTTCATTAATGGAATATGTATTTAACCAAGCGGCAAGAGCTGGATTTATCCCTTTTACAAGAAAATAACAAAAAATAAAAATAAAAATAAGAGAGTCATGTTAAAAGCAATTTGCATATTCAAAGAGGTATCATGTATTATTTAAGATATACATATAAATTTGACACATGTTAAAAGAAAACAAAAAGAAAAACGAAAAAAAAAACTCAAGATTATCAAATTAATTTCACGCATCATTCATCATAAAAATTTTACAAAAACCGCATCTTACATAATTGTTCATAAGTAATACTAGCTACATAGTTTTTGCAATATAAAGATGTAGCCAAAGACAAGGCACACATATACATATTCCTACATTATAGCAACAAAACAAAAGCTGCCATATGCAGATGAGTTCGGGCTACAAACATGTGATCTTCATACAATAGATTATTAATTAACCACTAGAATGTTTTTCAATAGTAAAAGGGTAAAGTGGCGAAGCAAAATAAGTGCAAAAAATTGGTAGACATCGGTTTATCCTTTTCAATATTTTCAACTACAACAACTAACTTCAAATCAACCTTGGCTTTGACTCATGAGAAACAGCAATGCTTTGCTTGTTCATACTTTCCATGTCCATATTAAAAGTTAATGACTGTTCATTAATGGGAGGATATTGAATAGAATGTTGTGTTGTAACCTTTGGCTTCCGATCACTAAAAGATGAAAGAACTCAACAATGGATGACGCTTGGCCCAACTGACAAGTATATTACTATTAAAAGAAATGGGATTATGACATAACTAATGAGTTCGTTAGGGATGGAGTGACTCATCTTCCAGGACTTGAGCTGTATGTGTTGCGGTTATGAAGTGGTAAGCATGACAAGTTTGAATTATTGTCATTTCCAATTGGTTGCACTATCTATATGACTCAACATCAACTTGGGGTGCATTATCAAAAATTGCTTTAGTAGCATGCCAATTGCAAGGACATTCCATAAAGTACTCATCGCGCCATCAACATCCTTGAAAACCAAAGTAGGTAATCTAGATTACTAGAGCATAAAATAGGTATGTATATGTGAATCTGGTAAAGAAACATCATCACATCAAATAAGCAAACGACAATGAAAAAGTGCACTCGGCAAAGCTTAGATCACAGTGAGACTAGGACATAAGCTGAATAGTTTTGCAATGAGTAACTCCTTCAACTTGGATGACCTTGGGGATAAATCATAAATCCATCGCATCTTATCATACTTGCGCCTTAAGAATTGAATATGGAAGGGCCTTAGGAAATGATGTATAAGTTGTTCTTGTATCTTACTAAGAACAAAATCCACAACCTTTTTTTTTCTACTAGTGGGGATAAGGAATGGGCCTCCACCAAATGAAAGAAAAACTTCTCCACTTCGATAGGTCACACAACAAGCAATGCTGATTTGCACTTGACGATACATTTTACAGTGGAGCAATAGTCTTTTCAATACAGAAAATCTATTTTTCAGAAACCCAAATGCATGGTCAACAACATTTTGATGTTTTGTATATCTATGATTGAATAACTCCATCAAGCCCCTAGGTTGTGGTGCATGTGGCAAGTAGATTTATCTTGAAGGTAGAAAGCATTATTATATGATATTATCGGATGTATATTGTTGATGTCAAGTAGAGTGATTATCTTGGGTGCTAAGAGATTTAATGCCTTGGCAACTCTTTGTACATGACGATGTAGAGTTTCACTTGAATGTTAGAATCTCTTACAATTGTTGTATTGATAGTAACATAATCTTACCCCTTACAAAATATTGCAACAGATTTTTTTTAATCCAAGCCTAACGTACTATCCCTTTTGAGGACCCCATGTATGCAACAAATCACATAAGGCATTGAAACTCTTTTTATTCATCCATAGAAGCATTTTTAATTCTATCTGGATGACATGATCAATAAGTTCTCCACCCAATCTGCCTCTCTTAACCAAAAAATTTAAAAGGAACATTTTCCCTGAAGTAAGATGGACAAAGTTCTTGTGCAAGGAAGATGAATGACATGCCAT
Organism: Jacaranda copaia; assembly: GCA_014898725.1. Taxonomy (NCBI): domain Eukaryota; kingdom Viridiplantae; phylum Streptophyta; class Magnoliopsida; order Lamiales; family Bignoniaceae; genus Jacaranda; species Jacaranda copaia. Next base: position 685,764 of record JACGDI010005413.1, on the reverse strand, counting down.
CTTAGATTATGAACTTTTATCAGAGTTAGATGTCGATGAGTCACATGAAGATAAGGAGAAGTTGGTAGAATTAGAATCTATGGTATAGCTTCCATCAACAAACATTTCCTTATTAAAACCATGTATTGACTCTGACATACTATTTTGTGTGCTATGTATGATTGTGGACCATCATGTTAATATTACAAAATAAAGAAAATCCACTACATAGTCACATAAAAGATAGTAATAAAGGACAAATCTAAAAATCCAAGAATTTGGCGAACAAAAATCATATATTAAACAATAAATGTTGAAAAAATCTCAAAAAACACGTGTATTTTTGAAAAGAAAGATGCAAAAATGAGAAATCAAAACTTAAAAGCAGTAAATATGACTGAATGCTCATATATACAACTCCTCTGTAACACCTCTAAAATTTGGTATTTTTGAAAATAAGAATTTGAAAATCAAGATATTAGTTGGTCATATTTTAAGGCTTGAAAAATTAATAAAAACAACTTAATTGCATAAAGATTGGAAGTTTTAGGGGTCAATTCATAATTATGGAAAACTTGATTGTACAAAACTTGGAAACTTTATGGTATGCATAGCTAATACTTTGGGTCAAAGGGGGATTAAGTTATATCTATTAATTTTGGGCTTAATTGAAGGCCGGTTAAGAGTTGCAAGTTAGTTTGTAATTAAAGAAAAAAGGCTTATTATAAATAGGTAGAATTTCATTTTCCCCCCTATTTTCTTCACCTTCACCTGTAGCACCTCTCTTGATTTTCACTGGCAAAGACCAAATGGCCAAAACAATTCAACCACTTTCTTCCCCTTGACCTTAGCTTTACATCCATACCATATGCACCCATTAACTTAGATGGGCCACTGGAAAATGTGAAAGCCGAACGGGTGATTACTGAGCTTGGTAGGTTTCCACTTTCCAATGACTTTCGCATCAGACCAATGGTGTTTTAGGATGAGTTTAGCTTAAGAAACGATTTGGGAGTAATGGTTTGAGGATTGGAACATTGACGATGGTGGAATTGGATGTAAGTCGTGGCAAAGAGATGGTGGCACTAGGTTTTTAAGACTGCAATTGATGCCCATCATGGTAGCTTTTACTAAAATTGACTCGGGCATTGAGTTTTTGGAACTAAGAGGCTTTGATTGGTAATGGCATTGCTCATTTTCGATGGTGGCACTTCGACAACTCTGAGATAGTATCTTCAGCTCGTAACAATGATCGTGGTGGTGCTCTTAATTTATGGTTTTGAGGTTTTGATAATCAAATCGTGGGTAAAGAATTGAGAAAGGATTTTGTATATATCTACACACATGTTGTACCCTACCTTGTATTATGCAAGAATGGAAGACTAAAATGCGATTAATATGTATATTTCCTATGCATGGATGATGTTATAGTTTAGTGAGCTTGAATTGGTATTATTATATGATAAGTTTGGAATAATTGAGTTAATTAAGTGATTAAGCCTTGATTTTATGAATTTGGAACCTTAGTAGTGGCAATTAGGTTATTTAAGGGAATATGGAACTAAGATTTGGAACTTACATGTGCCATTATAAGCTTAGTGAACTAGGATTGTATTATTTTATAATAATCTTGGGATTTATTGTGATAATTTAAGTGAGAAAACCCTAATTTGGAGATCTAAGACCTAAGTGGCATATGTTGGGATTAATTATGAAGAATTAATCAATTATTGTGATTTTAGGTTGATATTATGATAAGATTGTATAATTAAGGACTAGTCTATTTTGATATGAGAAATTGATACAAAAATTGAGATTAATTTTGAGCAATACAAACCTCATTAGCTATTATGGGGATGATAGTGTCATTTAACTTTAAACTATTATTCCTAAGACAATGAAGGTAAGGGTCTGCCAATTTGGCACCTTTTCTAACTATCTATTATTTTTGATAAGCCCTATATAGGTTTTTTGATTCTATACAGTACTTTGTTTGTTTGAAATCTAAAATATGTTTGGAAATCTAATTTGTTATCTGGCATTTGAATTGAGCACCCCTATAAGGGTCATTGTTTGATATCGATTATGTTTTATAACATATTTTTTGATTTGAACACCCCTGTGAAGGTTATCTTTTGATATCAATTTTGTTTCATATTTCTTCTGATGCCCATAACTTATTTTACATTGTTATATTTTTGTTCTTTATACCTAGTCTTGTCAGCTCACCTTATGATCTTGATATATGTGAAGTGATATTTGAAATGGTTTGGTAGACCTAATTGTGTAAGAAGTTCTCCTAATTTGTTCATATGCCATGTTTACCTAATTATGTCAGAAGTTCCCCTAATTTGTTCATATGCCTTGTTTATTGGAATACGCCTTACCAATCGTTGTTGAATAAAGTTATGCCATTAGAATAGGCCTTGCCAACCGTTGTTGAATAATGTTAATGTTATTGCTTCAAAAGTTGAATTATTATTTGTTGGCATTATATCATTCAACCCATGGGGACGCCCTTGGAAAGTTTCATTTGGAGGGATGCCACGAAAAGTTAGGCTTAGGGCTAGGCCCTATAACATGGTCGGGTAGAGCAGATTGATAGTGATAGGTCTTCTGGTTAGTACCCACTTACGATTCTGACTTATAGGTAGTTGGAGATAGCAAACTATGAGTGGCAAGATCTGGCATGCAATTGACCATGCCATAAAAGCAAGTGGTTACATGCCGAGCTGTGTGATCGAGCAATTGGTGAGATAAGGAAAAGTTTTTTCATGTTCAAGTTAAATGCTATTGAATGTTACCCTGTATTGATCGAGAAGCAATAAGGAAGGATGCCAACAAGTTAGCTAAATGTTTACATGTTTCATGTTCTTATGAGTTTAAATTTGAATTTCGCTAATCACGAAGTAATCATCTGATTTATCATCAATGATTTTGTTTATTACTGCTGAAATTCAATATTTTCCCTTTTATCTCCTATTATGTATTTTCCTCACATTAAAACTCACCCTCCTTGTTATCCTTTATTTCCCAGACAGTTCTAGGGAAGAAGTAGAGACTCATGTTTTGGTTGGAAGTTACATTATAATAGATTAGGTGTTATAGTTGTACAAATTATCTACACCTAATCGAAACTGCTATCTAAGAGGCATTATGTGAATGTTGTATGCACCTAAGATACTTGGATTGTATATATTATGCTTTATGGAGTGATCTTTTGGGTTAGTGTAAGTTGTTTTACCTTTGAGTTGGTTAAACTTCAAATTTTCTAGTTATTATTTGATTTAGACTTCAAGCTTGAATTGGTGTTCCCTTCGCTTAGGGAGATACCCTTGAGTTGGACTGCCATAGAGGTGGTATTAGAGCCTAGGTTGTTGATGACCTAGGTATTGAACATCATTGGGGTTCATAACTAACCTTATGTTTAGGTTAGTTAGAATTTGAACTCTGACTATTTGATGTATATTGATAGGTTTTATAGGACCCAAGGGAATTGTGAATGAATTTAAATAGTCTAGTGTTAATGATATGGATTTTTGTGATTTTTGTATTGCGGTATGGTTGACAATCATAGGAAAGGAGCAAGGAGTCCTCTGAGGAATGGATTGAGATTTAGAATAAGAGAAAGCGAGCTTGCTAAGGATATGTCAGACACTCGAAGATAGGTTATGCGATCAACATGAGTTGCTCATGCTATGTCGAGCAGAGTCAACCATTTGAAATCAATATTAGATTCTAAAGGCTACCTCATGGAGACTTTTAAGAAAGACATTGAATGAGAAAGCAATTGAGTTAGGATAACAAAGGCTTACGTATAAGGACTTCATGCCATATGAGTCCAGATAGGGAAGGATCTAGAGGAGAACTCAGATGATGAATAAGGATCATTTTGAGAAGGTATGTACTGCTAAAAGGTGATTACTTTGGGGTGAACAAATTCTTGCCAATTACTTACAGATAAAAATTTGGTTATATTGGTATGCAAGTAAAAGACTATTGCGGTTAGTAGTACATGTAAGAAATATGTGATTATTAGGATTGAGTGATGCTTTGGCTTATGCAAGAAATCAGAATCTAATAGTATGTCTAAAGGTAAAGGGTGACATGACAAAAAGAATATTTGATGCGCATATATAGTTATGGCATGGAGGGTATGCTTATGTTGACAAGAGATGTAAAGATAGGAAATTGAGGCCATGAGCCATAGAAATGAACAAGTAATCAATGATGAAAAGATACATTTTCAGGACAATGAGAATATGATCTAGCAATCTAAAAGTGACAAGCATGAGACTTTTTGCATTTCAAAAAGGTGAAACTTAGAGAAATAGCTCATGTTTGGATGTACCTTGTCAGAATTTAGGATTATAAGTTGAAGATTCTCTTGAACAAAGGCGCATTTTATGATTTAAAAGGTTATATGGAAAGATTAATATTGGATAAAATTGTATGGTGTGACTCAAATAATATAGTTGTTTGGAGAATGGTTGTTGGTAATAATAGAGTTATAAGAAATCATTTAAGAAATCAAACAAGTGAAAATAGACTAAGTAGATAAGGTTAGTAATCTTGGAAGTATAACAAAAACTATATGAAGGATAGCCAAGAGGAATCTCTAGAGTTTGAACCCCCTTTAATCACCCAAAGGATCAAATCAGCAAAACGTAAGAGTTTGGACTAAGGGCTAACATTTGGAGTATCAAGTAACTTGATGACTAAAAGAAATAAGTATATGCTTGTTTTCTTAGAAGACATCTTGCATCACTGATAAGAATCGGTAGAACAGTAATAAGAGCTCAACAAAACCTATCAAGTTTGAGAAGTTGAGATATCTTCAATTTATAAGCTATATAACCTAATACATGTGTTTAGGGTGATTTAAATTGGAGTTAAGGAAATGATACTAGTAAATAGGGAACTCAAGGAGAAGGTGGGCCAAGAATTGCCTTTTTACTTACAATATAGACATTGTGAATTAAGATAATGTTTTGGTATTGATTGTAAGAATCTTAATTGGTACCTTGAAATCTCTTAAGAATTGAGAAACAGGCCATATTATATATGTGTTTAGGCTATGATCATGTGAACATTAAGGAAACGATTGTGTCAAGGTTATAGACAATTAAGTGTGATAAGAAAATATATCAAAGTACCAAAGTTATTGGGGTTCTCCAATTGATATTATAAGTGTACTTAGGTCTTTTCCAAATCCATAAGTGCATTGATGAAATCAACTAAGGAAATTCTTGGTACAATATGCTTTATGAAGGAACTTGGTATATGAGAATGATCACACATGTTTTAGGAAATTTAAGTAAAAGGATAAACTATTGTGTTTATGTTCAGGATTATTGAAATGGTGATTGCTTAAATGAAATAGAAATATCATTTAAGAGTTGAAAAAGAGAAATTTTTACTGATTATGTTTGTATTGGTAAATATGCTTTGGGTTAACTTAAGATTGACAAACACTGAGGGTTTGAAATAAAAATTAATATCTTCAATGGTTGGCAGAATAAGCAAAGGATAAGTATAAATACCACAAGAATAGAAGGAAATAACTAATTGAGAGCACTGTATACATTTTGAATGTCAAAAATGAGTTTGATCCTACATATTTTCAACTAAATATCTCAGATGGAACTTAAGTAGCAACAAAAAGGTTGTTTGCAATTGTATTTAGTGTGGTCAGTTTTTGTGAACTAATAGCTAACTATTTGGGAAGGTATGCTTTGTTATAAAGCCTAGCAAGTTTAGTTTGAACCTGACTGCTCCTTAATGTAAATATAATGTAAATGTGAACTTGTGGTGTCACTAGTTGGTTTATGCTATACTAGTTTCTGTGATCTGTTAAATGACAATATACATATTTAGCAAGTGTAGATTTTGAGTCAAGAACGTAGCTTTTCTTTGGCATGTCATATTCCAGGATTGGATAGAGGTTGATCTCTCTAAGATAGAGGTGGTAGTAAACTAGAAGTGACTAAAAAACATGATGGAAGTTTTTAGTTTTCTGTGTATCATCGGCTATTAATGAAGATTGTGGAGGACTTTTCTAAAATAGCTAACATATTGACTAAAGTAAGTTAGAAAGGTCAACCATTTGACTAGAATAAAGGGTTGAATATGAGACAATACTAATGGATGGAAATCCTAGAAGGCTGTGATTTCTCTATTTCCTATCACCCAAAAGGCAAATGTAATGGCCAATACTTTAGCAAAAGAGCTTAAAGGGCTCACTTATTGGCAACATAAGCATTAGAAAGCTTAAGAATAGGTGTTGTATTAAAGTTAATACAGCAAATAGGAATGCAAAAATAAGTGTAATCCGAATCACAAGATGAAGTACGATGAGCCATGAGTCGATAAGCTATGAATGATGTAACAAAAGAAAAGGTTGAAAGTTTTGGAAAGTTTGAGTTCAATACCAACAACCAAGGTATTCTTCTATTCCATAAAAAAAATATGTGATCTGGAAGGAAAAATTATTAGATGAGGCACATAAGTCAAGATATACGATGCACTTGAGAGGTACGAAGATGTATCGAAACTTAAAGAAGCAATCTTGGTAGAGTGTAATGAAAAGAGAATGTAGATCAACTGATCAAATCTACTTATTTTCTGTAAGTTGGAACAGTACTCAGTTGAGAATCTAGGGACTCGATTCTTTTAAGGGGAGAGCATTGTAACACCCCTAAAATTTGGTATTTTCGAAAATAAGTATTTGAAAATCAAGATATTAGTTAGCCGGATTTTAAGGCTTGAAAAATAAATAAAAAGGACTTAATTGCATGAAGATTGAAAATTTTTAGGGTAAATTCATAATTATTGAAAACTTGATTGAACAAAACTTGGAAACTTTAGGGTTTGCATGTCTAATACTTTGGGTCAAAGGGGGATTAAGTTATATTTATTAATTTTAGGCTTAATTGAGGGTTGGTCAAGTGTTGTGGGTTAGTTTGTAATTGAAGAAAAGTGGCTTATTATAAATAGGAAGAATTTCATTTTTCTCCTTATTTTTTTCACCTTCACCTATGGCACCTCTTGTGATTTTCACCGACGAACACTAGATGGCCAAACCAATTCAACCACCTTTTTTCCTTGACCTTAGCTTTATATCCACACAACGTGTAACTACTAACTCAGACAAGCAATAAAAAAATATGAAGGCCGAATGGGTGATGATGGAGCTTGGTAGGTTTCCAATTTCTAGCGACTTTCACGGTGGACCACGGGTGTTCTAGGATGGGTTTAGCCTAAGTTGTGATTTGCGAGTGATGGTTTGAGGATTGGACCACTAACGACGTTGAAATTGAATACAAACCATGGTGGAAAGCTAGTGATGTTGGGTTTTCAGGATGGTAATTGACGCCTTTCATGGTAGCTTTTACTAAAATTGACTCAAGCATTGGGTTTTTAGAGCTAAGAGGCTTTAATTAGTAGTGGCATTGCTCATTTTCGATGGTAATGGCGGTTCAACAACTTTGAGATAGTATCTTTAGCTCATAATGGTGATCATGGCGATGCTCTCAATTTATGATTTTGAGGTTTCGATAGTCGAATTGTGGGTAAAGAGTTGAGAAAGAATTTTGTGTATATATATACACATGTTGTACCTTACCTTGTATTATGTAAGAATGGAAGGCTAAAATGAGATTAATATGTATATTTGCTATGCATAGATTATGGTATAGCTTAGTGAGCCAGAATTTGTATTATGATAGGATGAGTTTGGAATAATTGAGTTAATTAAGTGATTAAACCTTGATTTTATGAATTTGGAACCTTAGTAGTGGCGATTAGGTTATTTAAGGTAATATGGAACTGAGATTCGGAACTTACATGTGCCATTACAAGCTTAGTGAACTAGGATTGTATTATTTTATAATAATCTTGGGATTTATTGTGATTATTTAAGTGAGAAAATCCTAATTTGGAGATTTAAGACCTAAGTGGCATATGTTGGGATTAATTATGAAGAATTAAGCAATTATTGCAATTTTAGGTTGATATTATGATAAGATTGTGTAATTAAGGGCTAGTCTATTTTGATAGGTGAAATTGATATGAAAATTGAGATTAATTATGAGCAATAGAAACTTTATTAGCCGTTATTGGGGCGATAGTACCATTTAAGCTTTAAACTATTATGTTAATTGATTAATTAATAATATTGGATTAATGATAAGCATGATAGTAATTACTGGGGTTAAATATGGATTTTAACTGTAATTATATTCTTTTGGTTAAGTAACGAGGAAGTTGGTCCTAAGGACTAGTAAACTGTTGACTTTGGTTGCATTTCCTAAGATAATAGAGGTAAGGATCAGCTAATCTGGCATCTTTTCTAACTATTTGTTATTCGTGATAAGCTTTGTGTGGGTTTTCTAATTCTGTATGATACTCTATTTATTTGAAATATGAAATATGTTTGGAAATCCAATTTGTTATCTATTATCTGAATTGAGCACCCTTGTGAGGGTTATCGTTTGACATCAATTCTGTTTTATTACCTGTTATCTGATTTGAACACCCCTATGAGGGTTATCTTTTGATATTGATTCTATTTTTTGTTTGTTCTTGCGCCCAGAACTTTCTTTACATTGTCCGATTTATGTCCCTTATACCTAGCCTTGCTTACTCACCCCATGATTTTGATATTTGTGAAAGTGATATTTGAAATGGTTTGGTAGACCTAATTGTGTCAAAAGTCCTCCTAATTTATTCATATGCCTTGTTTATTGAATAATGCTAATGTTATTGCTTCAAAAGTTTAATTGTTATCTATTAGCATTATATCATTTGACCTATGGGGACGCCCTTGGAAAGTTTTACCTGGAGGGATGCCACGGGAAGTTGGGTCTGGGGCTAGGTCCGATAAGACGAATGGGCAAAATGGACTAACAGTGACAAGTCTTCCGGCTAGTGCCCTCCTACAATATTGACTTACAAGTAGCTAGAGGTAGCGAACTGTGAGTGGCGAGATCTGGCATGCAGTCAACCATGCCATGAAAGCAAGCGGTTACATGTCAAGTTGTGTGCTCAAGCAATTAAGGAGATAAGGAAATATTTTTTTATGTTTAAGTTAAATGCTATTGAATTTTATCTTGTATTGATCAAGGAGAAATAAGCCAAGATGTCAACAAGACTACTAAATGTTTACATCTTTCATGTTCTTATGAGTTTAAATTTGATTTTCATTAATCATGAACTGATCATCTGATTTGTCATCAATGATCTTGTTTATTGCCGTTGAAATTCAATATTTTCCCCTTTATCTCCCATTATGTATTTCCCTCACATTAAGACTCACCCCCCTTGTTATCCTTTATTTTTCCCAGATAAGTTTAGGTGAGAAGCAGAGGCTTATGTTTTTGTTGGAAGTCACATTATAATAGATTAGGTGTTATAGTTGTATATATAGTCTACACCTAATCTAGATTGTTATCCAAGAGGCGTTATGTGAATGTTGTATGAACCTAAGATACTTGGATTGCATATATTATGCTTTATGGAGTGATCTTTCGAGTTAGTGTGAGTTGTTTTACCTTTGAGTTGGTCAAACTTCAAGTTTTCTAGTTATCATTTGATTTAGACTCCAAGTTTGAATTAGTGGCCCCTTCGCTTAGGGAGATACCCTTGCGTAAAGGTGCCACATCCTCACTCAGAGAAAGGAAAAATCATAACATAATTCTCAAAAAATATGGAAATAAGGACATATCTAGTCCAAGATGGTTCGACATAGGGAAATAAAAAAGGTTAATTCCACAAAGCCCCTGAGGTTTAACCTATTTACAACGAAGTCCAAAGATTTTAGAAAAATTACAAAAACCTCTATGGAGCTGGCAAACTACCATTAAGGTGGACGGTTTGAGTGAAATGGCTATTACACCCTTGCCTACAAAAAAAAAAAGAACCAAAATAGATTTAAATTTGCCAAAGATAAAATTGTCCCTTACTTGTTAGAATTATTGAAATGCCTTTCTGGGGGCAATAAAGTAGAGAGGAGGACATATTGTCTTCCTTATTCTTCTCATTTTCAAAAAAAAAAGAAAAAACCTCAAAATCCCAAGAAATACCATCAGCCTACATTCCCAAAAGCCATATTCTTCTCAAACCCGTCATTATCCTCTCCATTCTAGATGTTGATTGGTGTCCATTGGAGTTCACTTGAAGGGAGAAGTTTGAAAAAGGTAGGGTTTACAACTTTTTTTTTTTTCTTCCAAAACTTGTTATTTTTGTACAATCTTGTTATTACGTTATATATTTCTTCAAAATTTATCGATAAATACCCATTTTTTCTATTTTTAATCGTAAAGTATGGATATTTTTTTCTATATTTTGTGGGTTTTCTATTTGTCCACCAAAAATGAACTTGAGTAGGTATTTTAAACATGATTTAGTCCATGCATATTGATTGCTTTCAATTTAATGTGAATGGTGTGGTAAAACTGATGTTAGTGGACTGATTTTTGCTGTAATAGAATTTGAGACTATTTTGTTTGTTATATGAAATCAAATGTCTTTATATGTAAATATCATAAAAGTAAAAGGGGTAAATGTAATATTTTACTGCATTTAGTAATTTGTGTTTTTCAATTTTTTGTTACAGATATGAGTTTTGGAATTGTTGACCTTGTTGTGTATATGCCTAACTCCACTTATAAGATTGAAAATGTAGATCCTGATGCAAACACTTATGAAAAATTCATTGGTGATACCGAGGGTATGCTAAGTAATGAGCTTTTTTTGAAAATTTTCTTTTCATTTTTAGGTGTGATTTGGTGCATATTGGCTATAAGGAAAAGATGATAATATGTGATGATATGACTCTACAGAATGTGTTTAAGTTCTATCAAGGTATGAAAGAGATATATGTGGAACCTTTCTAGGATTTGATGGATGTTACTTGAAGGGGCCATATGGATAAGTTTGCTGGTAGCAGTGAGTTTTGATGGAGACAACGAGTTGTTTTCAATTGTGTTTGCAGTTGTTGAAACTGAATGCAAGGAGAGTTGGGGATTTTCTTTTGAGTGCTTGAGGGATATGCTTGGAGGACTCAATAATTGCTAGCCCTAGACCTTCATGACTAATAGATAGAAGGTATTCCTATATTATGTAGTCTTTCTGCAACTTAAATGATTTTATTGGTTATTTTTTACATACTTAAATACCTTTTTGGTTAGGTCTGTAAACCTTTGAGGGGGTAAATGTAATATCATATATAGATTTGATGTAGTACGTAAAATGATTGTATTTCAGACTGTTTGTTTGTTACATATGAACAATTTGAGAGGGCTAAAGGTAAGATTATCAATATTTGAAGGGTTTACATTTTATGGTAGTTAAAGTTAAGGGTTTCCTTGATATGTATATACAAAATTGTAGGCTTTTCCAAATATTGTCATTTGCATGCAAAGTTTTAGTGGTCTTTGTCAGGCTTTCCAAAATGGAAGGGGGTAAATGTAATTTTGAAATTACATTAAATGGGTAATTGTAGTATTGGCAGTAATTAAAGGGTTTTTTTGTTGTCTGTTATAAAGTTAAAGGGTTTCTGTGATATTATTTGTGACTCATTCTTTTCTATTGGTAAGGCCTCATTGAAGCTATAACTGAGCTTGCTCCTAATGTAGTAAATAGAAAGTGTTGCAAGCATATTTATGCTAATTTTAGACAACACTTTCTAGGAGTGCTTTTGAAAAAATATTTTTGAATAGCTGCGCATTATTACAATACCCAAGGTTTTAATTGTGCAATGTATAAGATAAAGGAGCATAGGTAGGCTGCGAATGATTGGTTGATGGGAATTCCTATTCAGTTGTGGGCTAGGTATGCTTTTGATTCAAGGTTGAAGAATAATTTGCTGTGGCACATGTGCACATGGGGGGTAGAGGACAATTTGGAGATGTTGCTTAAATATGTCCTTTTGTTTCTTTTGTCAATCTGAATTTTTGAAAAACTTGATATTGGGGTTTGTTATTTTATGACTATTGGGGAACCCTATAATGGATGTTTTTGTTGTCTTGCTGGATAACTTGCTGAAAATATTTTGTAAATATTTTGATGATGAAGTTGTAAGTTACTTTAGGCTTTTGCAGCATTTAGATGATGAATTTGTCTAACTTGTCATATTTGAAGGATTGAAATGTAAGGCTTTTTGCAGTATTTATAGTTGGTGCACAAATTTCAGCCTTTCTTTCTAACATGTTATGTAGTTTTATTCAAAGTTCAAGGGGATATTTGCAATGCGTCTTAATTTGTATTTCAAACTAAATTGGGTTATTTAACTTGTGTAAGCTTTTCATTACTCTAGAGGGGTAAATGTAATATTGTATACAGGTTATCTGCAAACAAATATATATGTATTAAGGGGATAAAAAATTATATTTATAAATGTAAAATTAATTATTAAATAAATCAAAATTATTGAAAATTTTGACAAATTGCTATGTGAAATGCTTTACAAAAAAACAACAAATAAAATCTTATAGTCTTAAAATTATTATAAGTAGGTCCCAGGGTATTTTTGTCTAAAAAATAACCATAACAGTAACATAAGGGCTTTTTTGAATTTTCGTGTAATTTTTTTTTTGGATAATGGCAGCATTTTTTTTTTTTTTTTTATGAAGCTTAATGGACTTTCAAAGTTGTAAGATGGAGCAAAACCTTAGGGGGATATTTGTGATTTTTTCCAAGCTTTTGGATTTATTTGTAAATAGGCCAAACCTCAAGGAGTCTCTGTAATTAACCTAAAAAACAAAATACCTTTTTTCAGCATATCTGAGAAAGCGCCAAATTATTTTTGGTGTCCCTCTCTTGATATGTGACAAACTAACCTTAGAGCATAAACTGGAATCCCACTCCCACCCCTACTTTCTATCATTTATATGGATGACACAATAGACTTGTCTAAGTAGAAGAAGAAATGGTCGGGCATATTGTGGTCGAACTTTGCCGGAGCGACGGGTTCCTTGTGGAAGATGGAAATAGTTGATTTCCTTTATTTTTATTAAAGAGTGGAGGATCCCAAAGGATAATTTGATAGATATGTTGATGGATTTGAAAGATGGGTGAAAGCTTTGCCAAGATGGAAATTTAGATATAGGTAGAAGTGAGGGAAAGTAGGGTTAGAAAATGGAGACAGAATGCAAACGTGAATTCAGAAAAATAATTTGAAAATGGAAATATTTATAAAAATAGTAAAAAGTTATTAACTTTTTATTTTTATTTGGTGGAAAAAATGAAAAGGGATCGTGAAAACAAAACAAATTGGCACTTATTAATGATACCTTTTTGTAATAGCAAAATATTCTATATTATTTTTATCAATGGAGAATGAAAATTAAGTCCTCAAAGTTATACTGGCCTATCTATTTAACAGGCAAGTAATAAAGTAACATAAGTAATGATTAAGAATCAACAATATCAATTGCCAATTTAATACAAGTCAATTCAGCGAAGTTGCATCCATCAATTAAAACAGATGAAAAATATTAAAGGCATAAATAATGGCCAAGAATCAACAACTCAATTATCCAGTCAATCGAAACGGAAAAAATGCAAAGTTTCAACAATGTCATTACATATAAAATAACAAATCACCTTAATATTTTCTGAAATTTATGCATAAGTCTACAACAGATGGCTCTATGGAATTCTATAAGGTGGACATGATTTGAGGGTCCTCTTGTTCAATGACATTGTCTTCGAATTGGACTCTATTTTTAAAGGATCATTATTCATATAATGATATTTTCTCAAACTGCCAACAAAATTTTCAATAAAAAAAACTCAATTTACAATTAGTATTTTAGAGAGGAGAATCAATTAGATTTTCATACCCAGGAAGTCAAGTGACTTGGAAACATTACTAAGGTTTTGAACTAAACTCTTCGCAAGACCGCAACCCACAAATTACATAACTCATGTGGGCACCAATATTTGTAGTAGGCACATTGGATGTGCACTATTGGATAGTGAGCATGGTGATGTGCGATTGGACAATCGACTGGCAGCACGCAATTGGACGGGTAGCTATGGTGGCTGAAGCAATGGTCTTGGGCACTGTTTTGAAAATCATATCGGACTGATTGATTTGACCGGTCCGATAGGTGATCGGAGGCCAGTCTGATCTAGTTGAGCCATAAAAATCGGTCATGGTCAAAATCTGTTGAAAACCGATTAAAATCGGACCGGTTTAACCGGTTCAGTCTTTTTTTTTAATTTTGAATTTTTTTTTAAAAAGAGAACATTATGTTGAAGATAATGATTAAAAATTTTAGATATGTAATTTTTTGAAACATAAATTTATTGTTTTTGAAATTTAATGAAGTGATAGTTATATACCAATGTTTATATTTAATTTATTATTTTATTTTGTTTAATATCTCTAAAATTATATCAAATATTTAATATAGAAGAATTTATTTTTACTTGAGTTGAAGTATGAAACGAATGAATATTTAAATTAATATGAAATATTATTTTTTATTTATTTATAATTAACTAATTTTTAAATATTATTATTTTTAAAAAATATACTTCAAAATAAGTAAGTTAATTTTTTTTCAAATAATATCTTTCTATATCAATAAAAGTTTTATTTTTTAGTAATATTAAAATATTATATATATTTATAAAATTAAATATAATTATTGCATCATACCGATTTGACCACTGGTGGAACCGATTGAACCAGTAATCAATAATGTTACCGGTTCAGTGTCCGGTCCAATTTTGAAATCAGTGTTCGGTCCAATTTTGAAAACATTGGTCTTGGGTCAGTGGAGTGACGGCTAGGGGATTGACAAACATTAGTCGACTGTCATGATTAGGGAATTGAAATAATACGTAATTAGGCCACTAGTTGTAAAAAAAAATTGGCTCTAAATTTCATGGCAATGTGGACAAGAAGGGATTAATTGAAGGTATTTTTTGTGTATACATTTTTCGCTTGAAAGGAGGTATTTATAAATATGAATGGAAATATATATATATATATATCTGCCTATATAACAAGGAACCTACACAAATATTCTATGTCATCTTTATTATATGCTTAATTGCTATTCTCAACATATCTTAAAAATAAATTATTAAGTATTTTAATAAAATAAAATTGTGGATCACACATACAATATCTTAGATGATATTTGTGCAATTCAATTGGTTTAATAAGGAATTTGTAAAGATTTTAAATGATAAATTAGTAATTCGTTACTCAAGTACATTTTATAGACATTTTAACAAATTTATAAATTTAGTTAGACATCCTATTATTCTTGATAGTTGGAAAAATTGTTGTTAAAAGAGTCAATTGAATTTGACAAGAAAGCTGAGAGCTTTAACCAGATGTGTGTTTGTAGTGTACTATAAGTTTTAGAATTTTGACATGCTAATAACATGAATCAATGATTGCACACCTACAAACACATACATAAAATGTTCATGATATTTTTTTTAAATTGCAATATCATTCTTATTTTTGAACTGCAACATTGTTTTTGTTGTCGCCATTAATTAAGTACTGACGATCAAAAATAACATTCATAATCAATGATGTTCACTTGTAAAATATTTAGGATAAAAATTACATAGTCCTCCCACTATTTTATTTTATTATATGATGGCACGGATTCATTTGAGGAAAATTGTTTCCAAAGAAAATATGTTGAAGAGAAAATGACGAAAATAGCGTTAGAAAAGAAATTACTTATGAATCACAAATTGAAAAACTAAATTTTGTGTTCCTTTCCTTGAAGCGACCAATAAGTCATGAGTTTCTTGCATTTTAATAGGTTTTCAACAAGTTTAGGTCCGTATAAGGACAAACCTATGAAATTATGGGGATAAAAATTATAAAATATAAAAATTTAATACAAATTTTATAATTTATGATTTCAAAATGTATATTTTTATCAAACTTGAATGTGATGCTTTCTCATATATTATAAATCGTCTATAATTGAATCAATATCAAATTCTTTTGCATTATCTTCTTCACTACGGGCAACTAAGCAATCGACTAATTTCACTTACCATATCATTCATGAGCATGTTCTTGACAATAGTCATTGCAAAAAAAATTCTCTCATTTGTAGCTATTGAAATTAGCAAGAACAAATAACCCATCAAATGATAAGTTTGCAATTTTTCTATTATCACCAATTCTTGGAATGACTCAGAAGTTTTTCGGATTTTATAAAATTAATATAGGTAATAAAGATTAATCAATTAATTTTAATTTTTATCTTAAATTAAAATAAATAATTTAATCCAATAAATCTATATAGTTAATTTATTTTTAGGGTGAGCACGAAAATTTAAATTTTTTAAAGATTAATGAATGAAAATTAAAATTAATTAGTTACTTTTAACATATATTATATGATATATTCCTTTGATATTTAAATTCTTTAAATTACTTATTACTAATTTCTTCTGAAAAAACAAAACTATAATCAGGTTGGGCAATAAATCCTATTTGCCCCATGCATCTGATCCATTCTAATACGTGAACCCTCTAAAATCATGTTTTCGAATTTAAATCCACCCCTTTTCATGCATCACTTTTTACGTCAGACTGAATTATTTTTAAGCTCACATCTTTTAACAATCACAAAAATTTATATGAATTATTGTAAATTTCATGTCAGATCCAAATATATGGATATTTCAACTACATTTAATAAGTAGTGCCTGCATTGTAAAGTGCAAAGGGCATTATGTTATAGTAGTAGATTCTATGAGTGTCGTAAACTCGATTTCTTCCGGTCCTTTGGCGATATTCGAATTTAGTTGTATTCTTGATAGGTATCCGAGAAGTTTAGCATTTTGCGTTTTGTAGTAGAATCCACTAAAGCATCGAATGCACAAGAGCGGAAATGAATCTTTTAGACATTCCTTTTTGAGACATGTAAAATCATTGCATATCCTCATCTTTTCATTGCACTTGGGTACCAGCACCATGTTAGCTAGGTAGTCGGGGTACTTGACTCGTCAGATGTAATTTGCTTGTAGTAGCTTATTCACCTTCTCCCCGATTGTTTAGTTGCAGTCCGCTCTGAAGTTTCTTTTCTGCATTGACATGCGCTTGAGTTTGCTATGAGATGATGCATAATGATATTCAGGGATAGATTCCTTGCAAATCCATCACGCTCCAAGTGAACATATTGCAATTGTCTCTCATGAAGCACACCAAATCCTCCTTAAAGTTAGGGCCTAGGAGGGCTCTAATTTTAGTAGTTCTTAAGGGATCTCTTGGGTAGATTTATATTCCTCTTGTGCCCCAACTTTTGATTTCTCAACTTTCTTCTTGCTTTAAGACTCTATGTGTACAAGGTCATCTACGCCGACGTCCTCCTTCCTTGTCAATAGTGAGTGAGGGTCTTAATGATCATCGCTCCTTTTTCCATGCTGGAAGGTCGTGCGAATGCTAGTGACTCTCACCATGGATCTTTTCTGAATCCTCAACATTCCTTCTTTTTTCTCCGAGTTTTCCATAATTGACAGCAAAATAATGCTGCTTGAAAATAGAGCGAGGTTCTCTATGTAAAATAGCAGAGAGCTAGTTCGTCTTCTTTGCAACGCATATAAAGAGATCTTCTCTTCTCGAAAGTTTTTCCACTTTGAGAATTCAACAAATGATTTCTACTCATTTTTCTTTGGGACTCGGTAGTTATAGATTTTAGTTTTGATGGACTTACGCTCATTAGAGTTTTTCTTCCCCTATTTATGGACTATAGCTTGACTTTTGGGCTCCCCAACCCTTTTCCTTAGTTAATTAATTTTAGGTTTATTATTATTTTTAATTAATTTATCAAAGTGTCATTATAGTCAATTTTTGGCATAATCACATATTTTTGTCAATGTTGAGTGTGATGTTTTTTCATATTATAAAACTCAATAATTGAATCAATGCCAAAATTTTTATCAATATATTTTCTAGTATAAGAAACTAAATAATTTGACTAAAAAGTAGTTTTTCCAATTATGTATGAACTTGTTCTTAATAATATTCATAACAAAAAAAGTTGTATTTATAGCTGTTGAAATAGAAATAACCAATAACAAACTAAAACAAACAACCAATCAAAGGATAACTAGTCTGTAATTTTCTTGTTACCACCAATTCTTAGCATAACTCATAAATTTTTTTTTCAGATTTTAAAAAATTTAAATAGGTGAAGGCTTAATCAATTAATTTTGATTTTTATCTTCAATTAAACATAAATTAATTTAATCTAATAAACCTATACAGTTAATTTATTTTAGGTCGAACAAGAAAAGTTAAATTTTTTAAAGATTAATGAATGACAATTAAAAATTTGTTACTTCTGATACATATTAAATGATCTAGTCTTTTGAAATTTAGATTATTTGAATAAAGTATTACTAATTAAAAGAAAAACACCCTATATTAAGCTGGGGGCAATAAATCATGCTTGCCGCCTACATCCATTTTGCTACGCGAACCCTCTAAAACTACGTCTTTCTCATGCATCAGTCCTTATGTTAGACTGGATTATTCTTAGGCTTCTATCTTTGAACAATCACAGCAATTTATATGAATTATGGTAGAAGTCGCGTGAGATCCAAATATATGGATATTTCAACTATCATAGTCAATCAACAAAAAGATAATTAACAGTGGGACGACATGCATGGCCTAATTAAAATGAATATATATGTTTACATGTGGACTCATTAAGGGACAGACAGATATGAGGCTTATTTAGCAAAATATGGCAAAAAAAACGAGATTCATTTTTTAAAACTTCACAAAAGTATTGTAAGACGTGGCTTGGGCCATGCTTTTTCTTTCTCACGCCTCTTGGAGGATTTTTTTTTTCCAACAAAATATCGCAAGGCTTGTGACTTCTTTAAAAATGTTTTTGCTCACAGAAAAAGTTAAATTTGTTGGTTAATATTTTTACTGAGTTAATTGCAATTTATCCCCTTTGTTTTAAAAAATAGTCAATTTATCACCCTATAAAAAATAAATGTTCAAAAAATCTCCCTATATTTTGAAAAATTGTGCCCACCGTCTCTTCCTTCCCATTTGCTACTTATTTAACATAATTTTAATATAAAAAGACTAATTTACCCTTAATCATTTAATATATTTCCAGTTCAATTTAAATAACGTTTTATTATCTTTTTTTTTCTTCTCTTTAATTCCTTTCTTTTCTTTTTGTTTTTCATTTATCTCTTCTTCCATTATTTCATATATCTCTCACTTTATACACATATAAATTTATCATTATTTCTTATTTTTTATTATTCTCATATATTCTTATCAATTTTATTAATCTTTCTTCCTATTAATTCATTCTAATTTAAATAAAATTTAAATTTCATAAAAATATATAACATATTTTTTATTTATACTTAAATACATATATAAATTTATCTATAAAATTTAAATAACTTTTATTTATATATTTTTTCTTTCTAATTACTCATTTCAAATTAAATATTATATATTTATTAAAAAATGTATAATATATTTATATACATATATATTTTTATTGATAAGATATTTATATATATGTACATGTGATGTTATTATCCTATATATATGATAATATATATAATTATTTAATAACATCATCTTTATTTAAATTTATCTATAAAATTTAAATAACTTTCATTTATATATTTTTTCTTTCTAATTATTCATTTCAAATTAAACATTATATATTTATTTACATATATATTTTTGTTGATAAGATATTTATATATTTATTATCACATATATAAATCAGTTTTTCTTTCGAATTTTTTTTTATCACTCGCGTATCAAGCACTGCCGAAGGGGGTTGCCAGCGGTCGATGGTTGGATAGTGATTTATATATATAATTGTATATACACTTATATATAATATATAGACACACATATATAAGATAATATATACATTATATATGGTAATATATTATATTGTATATATTTTATATATTTTTTAAAATTATAATATAATTTGATCTAAACTGTTCATTTTTTAAAAGAAGATCCAACGGTGAATGAATAAGAGCATAATTATCTTTTTACATATAGAAATTTAACCTCAGATGCACGCACGAGCTCTTGTCTTACACCTACGCTCTTAGGGGAGTTTGTGCATGATTTTTTAAAATATCATGGTGTTTTCTGTGTATTTGTTCCACAAGAGGGTAATTTGCCAATTTTTATTAACAGAGGCGGGCTGTTTGCACTTTACCTGTATTCTTATTATGTGTACCCAATTGCAATTAAAGGGCTTTAAGTTTGTCGATCGCGCAATATTGGACAACCTCAAT
This sequence comes from Jacaranda copaia, assembly GCA_014898725.1. Taxonomy (NCBI): domain Eukaryota; kingdom Viridiplantae; phylum Streptophyta; class Magnoliopsida; order Lamiales; family Bignoniaceae; genus Jacaranda; species Jacaranda copaia. The sequence goes on along the minus strand of JACGDI010005413.1, from coordinate 665,484 downwards.
TTCCTACTTCTATGATAATGTCAACAATTTAAATTAATATCCCTTTTGACATACATATTTTTTATTGCCAAATATGGGTGGCAGAAGCCACAATAGAGTCTGCAAGTCTTATCTGATCCTAGTTTCTTAGAATCAATTTTTCAAAAAAAATTGCAAGCCTTGTGATTTTTTTTTGAAAAAAAAATTAAAT
>JACGDI010005413.1:631698-665218 GCA_014898725.1 Jacaranda copaia | reverse complement strand
AAGAAGAGGAAGCCACGCCTCTTCTTCGTTAGTTTAAAACAAAAAAAGAAAATACAGCAAAGTGAATGGTGTGGCGTGAAGCCATGCCTTACAATATTTTTGTGAAATTTTGAAAAATACTGTAATTTTGAAAATTTTATTTTTTATTGCCATATTTTGCTAAATAAGCCCAGATATGATGTGAGTGAGTCTGTATAAATTTAGTGATCCAATTGGGGTAAAATTAATTTGACTTAACTTTAAGATTTTCAAATTTGAACTCGAGTATTTTATGTTTAAATTCTTAATTCTATTGATAAAATTCCAGTCAAATTTAACTCTTTGGAAACTCAGGTGGCCGGATCGTAATTTATTTATTTATTTATATTTCTTATCAATGTCTATTTTCTGAATATTAATAACGTTATAACTGTTATGATAAGATAATTATGATATAATACTAAAATTAAATTATAGAATAATTCTATGAGATAAATAAAATAATAATTTAAGATTATATTTTGATTTACTAATTCATCATACATAAAACACGATTGTGTTTCTATATTTCTCATATGATAATATTATACATATATAATAAGGCAAATATTTAATAAAAATTAATAATAGTTATACTTAAATAATTAGTAAAATAAAATTTCACTAATTCATATAACATTACTCTTTTTTTTTTTTTTCGGTGGAGTTAGAGCTTAAGCCTAAATTTAGCCCGCTTGAATTAAGCCTAAAAATTTTCTAAAGCTCTGCAAGCCACACGCATGCATATTCAATAGCAATCAATTCAATTAGAATACACGTAAATATGGAATAACCCAGTCTAACTTTACCATACAATTGATTGCAATTCAATTGGGGCTTTTCTCTTTTGGCCGTCTTCCTTACTATTAATCAGACGCAAAACCTGAATTTGATCAAAAATCAATTACAGTGGATAAGAAAACACTGAAACCCATTTCTATGTACAACACCATTGTTCAGGTCAAGAGGAAATTCATATGCATGCATGCCAACATATCTGCCGTACTTGATCAGAAAGATAACATAACAAGACAAGAATATTGATTAATTTACTAACGGCGTGAGAGAGGGAAGCCAATCCCATGGCGCTTCGTTGGGAAAAGAACGAACAACAGGCTGCAAATCAACCCCACCGCCACAGGCAGTGTCGTCAGAATTTCCAGGGCCTCTTCCGACGGAGACGGATAGAGGCAATTGATTACATTCCGATCAAACATGGCCACCGCCCCGAAAACCAGAATGGACATCAGGGCATGGAAGAAATCCATGAATCGGAGCCGAAACTTCACTGCCTCGTGCGGCGGAAGGCTACTGGTGGAGCCGTCGATGACCCAGAGGCCCCGGAAGGTGGCTATGCCGTACCTGACCTTTCCCCTTTCGTCTCTGAAGCTGTCGGTGAAACGCAATAAGAAGCAAGAGATGGCGCAGAGGCCGAGGAGGCCGAGCGTGGTGGTTCGGCTGACGAAGGTTTTGCATTTGCCTTCGTGGGTGAAAATCGGGGAAAGGACCTGAAAAGTCAGAACGGAGCCTGTCGGGAGGAGATTGGAGAGATAGGCTGTTCCTTTGAAGGCCTTCCGTACGGCCTTTCCGGAAACGGTTTTTTTTGGTTTCGGAGGTGGGAGGACGTTCTCCAGGAGAGGCCATTGAATGCCTTCTCCTTCCGTGGCTGGTTGAGGATGATCATTGATTCTTGGTTCTTCCTTCCGGATGTCCATTGTTGGGATTCATATATATATATATATATATATATATTTTTCCCCTTGTTTTTGATTTGTTATATATATGTATCCTGGATTTTTAGGTTTATAATTCTATGCATGGACTAATGAGAGATTTGTTGCTGTTGTTATATATAAGGATGTCCCAAAGGTTTTGGAGGTGTGTTGGGGGAGGAAAAGATTAATGGTGGAAAAATATTATATTTTAAGAGACTAGAAAATAAGGGTTAGTCAACATATATAAGAGCTTTTAATGAGTTTTAAAATAGGCTTAAAGGGTTATAAATTAACGTTTGAAATTAAAGAGAAACTGTTGATCATAAATAGGGAGTTTTAATTAGAAGGCTTTAATTTATTTGGTTGTTCATAAGAAATCTTGAACCTTTTTTATTTTAATTAAATAACTAGGTACGGGACAAAATTCTGTGTTGTTTTATACCAATATTATATATTCATATGTCTCAATTAATGCTTATTTTAACTTTGCAATGTTTAATTGAAAAACTTTCAAGTTTCAAGACAATAAAATTTTAAATAAGTTCTATTACATAAGATTTAAATCATTATTTCTTATAAAAAAAAATAAAGATTTAAATTATGGAGTGGCTCACAGCTTTCGACTGACCTGCGGTGGAAAAATTTTTCACTTGCAATACTCTCTTCCTCCATTTGTTTGGGTGTCTTCATCTCTTGCTCAACAAGTTCATAATTTAGGTGGAGGTCCTCTAGATTTGAAGTATCTTGAGGTTATTTCTTCTAAGGTAATTAAAGCAATGTTAGGACTTTAGGTGTATCATTTTGAGTCATTTAAGTGTGATGCCACAAGAGCTTTAGAGTTTTTTGATGAATTCTAAGTGATCTAAAGGATAGAGTATGATTCATGTGAGGAGTTAGCTCAAAAGCCACCTACTACCTTTGAATAATCTAATGTCTCTATTTTAAGCTTGGGGAGTGTGGTAATCTAATGCGAAAGGGATTGCTTCAAGATGTTGAGTGATGGATATGGAGCATTGTCCTCATAGCAACTTGACAAAGAGAGATTGAGAATATGGTGAGGTAGAGTTAGGTTGTCTCAGATTCATTCTTCCTATTGAGGGAGATAAGATCTACAGTTGTTGTAAGAGGTATTTCATAGTATGCACGTCTTACTGTATTAGTAGGTTCACCATATGTTCCTCCTCATCTTTCATTGGTGGACATATATTTTGTGCTCTTGAGCTCTGCATCAATCAATTCACCACCCCAACTCCTTCATCCACTTCATGAGGTTTTCCCAGAGTTGTAACAAGTTACACCTTCCTTGAACACCGAGAGTTTTAGGGCACTCTTTCACATTAAAAATATATTATCTAACATGTACTTCTACTTCTACCTAGAAGTGTGGTGCAAAGTTTCTTGGTTGTTGTGTGTCTTTATAAGATTGGAAGAATTACAATTTTAGTCCCTCAACTATTACCTATTTCAATTTCACTCCATTTTATATGGGATTAGTACATTTGATCCATTTTCCTTTAATTTATTGTGCATTTAGTCCAATATTTCACATATTTAGTCCATTGGGCTCAATGTTTTCAATTAGGCTTTACTTATTACATAGTCAGCTTTAATGGGGCCCAAATTTTAGGGATCCTTTGACATGTGCCACCAATGTCCACTCATCATCCAGGTAAGTTACCATGTCATTAAAAATGAATAAAAAAATGGTGTGAAATGAATGGAGAAAAATTGAAGAAAAAAAAAACATAATTAAAAATTAAAAAAAAAAGAAAAATAAAAAACATTGAAAGTCTTGAAAAATAAAAATCTATCTAGCCTTCAAATCTCTCTCTTTCCCTCTTCGCTCTTCATTTTTCTCCCTAGACTCTTTCTCCACCTTTCTTCTTCCTTTTTTTCCCCCCTTGTTTTCGCATAATGCCTTTTTCATCTTCAACTTCATTAGCAACAGTGAGGCCCCTTGAATGCTCTCGTGGTCCTAGATGTCTGGCGAAGACCTCCTGGACTAACCAAAACCCTAGTAGAAGATTTATGTCTTGCCAAAAATACAACTTAAGCATGGACTTTTGCAATGGTTTCTTTATTTCTGCTTCACATTTTGATTTTTACCTAAGATTGGTATTGATTTTGATTTTCAGACAAATGGATGTGGATTCTTTAAATGTGTTGACCCACCTATGCGTGCAAGATTAAGAAGTATAATCCCAAGTTTTATCCAGAAAATAAATGAATTGGAGGTTGAGAATGCAAGATTGAGGAACTATAGAGTGAATTGGAGGTTTGTTTGCAAGATCCTAGTTTTTATTGTTGCTAGTTTTTGGTTGGTAGGGTTTATATGGATCGTGTAAGCCATTTGGATGGGTTGGATTCACTACAGTAGGAAACTACAAGCATTTTTACCTCTTTTGCAAAATCCGTTTGCTGTGTATTTTGAGTAGGCATATTTGGAGTAGTAAACTCACTATAGTTAGTTGTATTTAGCTTATTTTTTTGTAATAGGGTGTCTATTAAATGTATTTGGTTGTATTGTTTATGTTTCCTCTTTTAACTCTGTTTTATGATTTTTTATGAGGTATATGGGGACCAACCTGTAAAGAATATGTTCCATGACTTTTTGTGCTTTAAAAAATGGATCAACTACCCTAAAATGTTGGAACAACTAAGAACCATAATATCCACAAATTTACTAAAATTGTTGGAGGTAATGTACAATTGCACTTAATAAACTGAAAACTAAAGTATAGTTGCACTAAATAAATTATAAATTCCACAACTATACTAAATTGTCACAACTATACAATTGTATTAAAGATATTATTGTCATACAAAACACCAAGTTTGTTACAAAATTTAGACACAAAAATAGTAGTTTGATTCACTATTTTCCAAAAAAGCCTAGTAATTGACTTCAAACCCAAAGAAAGATGGTTTCAACACCTTTAAATCATTCATAAGTTCCATATTAGCCTAAAAACTTGACAAACTAACAATACTAACTTCTGGCCATATAAGTTAACTGTTTTAAGTACATAATCCCAAAAAAAAAAAAAAACAAAGCATATTTTCACTTCTTCTTTCCCAGTGTCTTCTTCTTCCTTTGCAGTTTGTCCATAGCTTATGTGATATTGCTGAGGTGGACAAACTTCTTCTTCCCTTGTGTAGTTGTCACATTGCTTCCACTTTGTGACATTTGAAGTTGTTGATGCATGGATGGTCTTGATACTTTCTTTGAAACTTGAACTACATTTGTGTTAGTTTCCTACATAAAAAACCAAAATTTAGTAAATTTAATAGTCCATGAAAATTTAAAAGCATGGTTCAATGTAATGTAAAGTATAAAACCTTTGCTTTGCCTTTTGCTCTTGGAGATCTCCTTAGTCCAATACTATCTTCACCACCAACTGAAACCTATATAACCAATGCAAGGTTAGTCACATGAGTTGCAAGACTTATATACATTTAATTTGGATACCTTTGAGGGTCCTCTTGAAGATCCCCTAACAGCACCTATGGAAGTTGCACTTAAGCTTGGCATGACCTATATTAGATGCATCATTTTAGTTAATGCATTAGAAAAACTTAAAATGCATTACTTAAAAGCTTGGCATGACTTAAATTAACTTATCCTACTTACCTTTTTCTTGCAATAGCTCACCTGATACACCAATATCTTGCATGTCACTTGTTGAACCAACCTTTCTTTTCCCCTGAGTAAGTGAAATATAGCACACATTAGCAAGATAGGAAACCAAATGCTAAGTACAATAACAAAATACAAGCCTTGTCCTGTTGTACACGTATTTGTTGATGCTTGTCACTTGTTGAACCAGCTTTTTGTTTCCCTATTTGTGTACGTGAAAGTTAAACAAATAATAAACTAATTAGACTAAACTCTACAATAAATGCAAACCTTGTCCTATTGGATTTGTTATACTTGACTTGATGTTGCAACCTTTCTTTGAGCCTAAAAACATAAAGATATAAAATTTATTAACATCAATTCATAAAATAATAGAACAAATGAATCTTTATTGAAATAGAAACCATACATTTAGGTTATTTGTTGTGGTTTGAGATGCATGAGTACCAAAGACCTATTCCAAGTCCTCTTGATCAACAATCAAGTCTATAGTAGAATCTTCCAATGGATATGACTTCAAAGGACACTTTCTTTGTTTGTGTTCTGATTGCTTGCGTAGAGTACACTTCAAGCTTTTAGCCTTTTTCTTCAATTTTGTAGGTCATTCCATACTTCAAGCCTTTCTCTAATCTTCTTTTTGCTCTTCACCATATGCTCTTTGGTCTTTTTTCTTCTTGTCTTTGTAGACCTACCTTTTTTCTTTGTGAATTTGGGAGGAAATAAAGGTATATAAATGGTCTCTCCCTACAAATCTTGACCATTTATTTCCATAATAGCACTCTCATACACTCTTTGGTAGTATGCAATAGTGTAACAAGGAGCTACATATGCCTCAGGATCCTTTTTTTGATTGCAGATTAGCCAGCAAGCATGAAGGCATGGTATCCTTGCTAAGTCCCATCTCTTACAACTATAGCTCTACTTCTCCAAATCCACACAATACTACGCCTCCCCTCTATATATATGAGTGATTTGATAATGTTTATCATCAGATTTTCTAGGAATACAATCACCTAAATTCTTGACATGATTATTCGAGGTTTCAATCACAATAAGACAAAGATTTTCTTTCTAATTTTTGGCTTTATCTCTATTTTTTTGCAGTTTTGTCAATAAGAACTCTTTTGTCCAGTCAAGCATTGTTAAAATTAACTTCTTTCTAGTGTACAATATTGAGCTATTGAAAGACTCACAAAAATTATTCAACACCATATCACATTTTGAAGTAGAAGTGAAGTGTGATTTACTCCATTGTGAAAGTGGTTTATCACCAAATCAATTGGCTGTAGTAGTATCAAGGTCTGCCATGGCTTGCATTTGGATTTTACACTAACCTATAGTGGTGCTATTAGCTAATTTCCATAAGACATCTTTAAATTCTAAACCCCTCAAGCCAGTATTCATGAAAATTTTCCACAAATGCCTAACACTAACCTATTTTTAGCTCCTAGAAAAACTTCCTCAAATGCTTAAATTAACCCTTTCTGTTTATATGAAATAAATGTGAACTCATTGATTTGAAAATCTTGTTTAAGCAAGGTTAAAAACCATAACCAAGAATCCCCAACTTCTCTATCAATCACAGCATATGCAACATGGTATAGCTTATTATTGTGGTCAATACCAACAACATTTAGAAGCACTTCTTTGTGAGGGCCACTTAAATGACATTTATCTACTCTTAGATGGGCCTACAAATTGCTAAGAACCTATTTTTTATTGCCTTAAAACAATAGTAGAAGTGTGTGAGTGTGTTGTCACCACTACTATCCTCCATGCCCAAAATGACAGCAGACCCTATGTTGGTTTTTCTTAATTCTACACAATAATCTTAAAGTTATTGTACCTCAAGATTCCCCTTTATCATCTACAGTGCCTTTTTCTTAGCTATGTACGCTTGATGCCAAGAGATAGTAACTCTAACAACCATCCTTAGCTCTTACCTAAACCCCTTAGTTCTCCTTTTTAGATTAGTTTTCAATTTATTCACAAACCTCTCTGCAAGGTATGTGGACGTGACATTAGAAATATAACAAGTAGGCTGAATTATATGTGTAGGAGTGTGTATGTTAATTTGGAAAGTGGACTCATTTTCAAGCCTATATGCATAAATTTTTCAGCCACACCCCTGACTCTCACAACTTGCATACACCTTCTTCTTATCATTTCATTTTATTTTGATATTCCTTATTGTTTAAATATCTTTAGCATGAACAACTTTTCTAAAGTCAATTTTATTCTTAAAGTTTATGCCTAATTCAAATATAGGGTATGCCTTTTATTGTAATTGAAAAAAGGTGCATGAGAGCTATGTGCATCAATATCTTAATCAACCTCACTATCTAAGGCAACATCACCTCTTCATTGTATTTACTATCACTTTCACCTTTTTCCCCTCCTATCTCTCCTAAACATTGGACATTTGGTTGCTCAATCCCCACATACTCTTCATTAGGGTCAACAAAAGATTTAAATGGCAAATCATCCTCTTCCCCATCACTATCTACCCCAAAATCATAAAGAGGATCACTATCACTACCACTATTTAAATTTCCTTTATCACCACTTAGTATAATAGGTAAGCTCACTATTTGGAATGAGGAACCCAAGCATACCATTTGGTTTTGCTTTTATGTTCGACTTTGAGGTTGAGTTTGGGATTATGAATAAAGTTTTGTTGGAGAATGTGTTTCAAATTGTGTTAAAACTGGGCTTGATTTTGTGCATCAATTTATGTTTAGGTTTGTGTTTGAGATTAAGTTTAAGACTACGTTTTAGAATGGGATTGGGATTGTGATTCTGTTTGGGCTTGAGATTAGGATTGGAAATGTGTTTATGCTTGAGGCTGGGATTGGGATTCAAGTTTGGACTGGCTTTGAGGTTTGGATTTTACTTGAGGCTAAGGTTGAACTTCAAGTTGGGATGGGCCTTCATTTGCATCATCTCGTCTCCACAGATATCTTAACCTCCATATACTTAGCATTAGCTAGCATAATGTTTCTTAAATTACTATCATTAGTAATCAACTTAAAAGTGTCATCCACCTTTTAACAGAACTTCCTAGGAGTTTTAATGCGTATAGTGTCACATAGGTAGTTCAGTCCTAAGGTTAAACGTTTTTAACAAGTTGTGATCAAATTTAACTACTTTCCTATTTTAATACACACAAGGAAAAGTATAACCAAATTCACCATCGTAAAAAATTGATAATGTTATTTTTCTAGAGCTTTTCTCTGCACAAAACACATAAACAAGGAAAACAAATATGACACTAGGTTCTAAGCATTTATATAAAGGTAATAAACAATGTTCTGCACTATAAATATTATCAACTAACCTATATGTCTAACCCCTTAACCCACCCAAACACATATATAGAAGCAATAGTCATTACTAAATAGTGAACCCTAAATTGCCGAACATATATGACCAATAAGTCACTTTAACAGATGAAAAAACAAAAGAATATTCTTAAAAAGACACTAATAATGAGGATTCCATTACCCCACATGCTACTGAAAAAATGAGCAAAGCACTATCAAACATTATACATATTACAAAAATTGGATGGGACCACTAAAGTAAAAATCAAAAGCTACCAATCATACTTTGAAAATAATATTTAAGTGAAAAAATCCAAAATTTCAATCAAAAGACAAAAGTGTAAACCCTAAAACCCTCAATATTTAAACCCTTACTTACCGTAAAGAGGGGTGGCAAATGCAAGAGATTAGATACATGCTCAAGCATCTTTAACAACCCAAAATAGATCAACAGACTTGCTAATGAAATTGAAGCTTCTTTTGTGAACCAACTTTGCCGTCACTCCAAAATTAAGGTTTGTGGGCTTCGACTCAACAACCGAGATTTTGGGATTTATGGGTTATGATTTATTTGGGATTTTTTTTAGATTTTAGATTAAAGGAGACAAATTTCTTCTAAAGTTCTTTCTTGAGCAAATTTTGTTGAGCATTTTGCTTTCTTCTCAAATGTTTAAGGACTTATTTCAAGCACAAGTGTGCTCTCAATTCTAGTCGGTCATTTTCAATGAGAGGTGGTGACGAATAAAGTTTGTGGCTTTCTCTTGGTGCTCCATAAGCCACCACCAAGAGTAGCCACATTTTGAGGATTAGTTGCAATCTATTCCTTTTCTTTCTCCTTCTCTAATCCTTCCACCAAAGAGGCAGATATGGTGAGTTATTTCCACTAGTGCCCTTATGAAGATAGCTAATGGTGGTTCTATGAAGTTTTCTCCTGTTTGGACCAATGACTTTTCTCTTTTAGTTTAAAACACAAGTTGAACCTATTTTTTCAACAAAAGACTTTATGATTTTAGATGCTCTTATACCAAAGCTTGAAGATGAAGGTCATCTAGGCGGCGATCCTTCTATAGCAACTAAAAAAGATTTGACAAGGACCAAGTTTGGTGAGATCAAGTGGATAGTTTGGGCAAAATTTGATAGTGGAGCCTACCTCCTTTCCCCAACCCCTTATGTAACACCCCTAAAATTTGGTATTTTCAAAAATAAGGAATTAGGAAGCAAGATATTGGTTGGTTGGATTTTAGGGCTTGGGAAAATAAATTAAAAAAACTTAATTGCATGGAAATTGAAAGTTTTGGCGTTAATTTGCAATTTGTAAAAACTTGATTGAGAAATCTTTAAAAGTTCAATGGGTTGAATTATTGCAATTATTTAGGGTTAAATAGGTTAATGTTATGCACTAACTTAGTCCAAGGATCGAATTGAAGAATGTCAAAGCCTTGAAGGACTTAATTGAAAGCTGACTTAAAGATTTGGGGGTTAAAACCTAATTTTTGAAAATTTATTTATATATATAGCAATCTCACCCTTGATTGCTTCATTTTCTTCCCCATGCACCGAGCCTTCCCTTCTTCGGTGATCTCTCTCTAACAATAGTCAAACCTCAAAACTAATCTAACCATTCTCTTAATCTCCTCACAGTGAACACATCAATATTGAGAACTTCCCAGTTTGATCGGAGAAATGACCAAAAACTAAAGGTCAATGTGATCTCACAGTGGAGGTGCTGGGTTTCTATTTTTTGATGACTTTAAGAGGCAGGCTAAGGTTGGGTCTTGATGGGTTCAACTCAGTGAACAAGCTAGTAGCTTTAATTTCACAAATTGACAACCAACAAAGCTGAATTGAGCATGGTGGCGCATGGCAATGTTGAGGTGGTTAGTTACATTTTCTAGCTAATTGGCCCTCAATTCAGTGGCAAAAGGAAAAATTGAGTGGGCATTGTGTTGTTTGAGTTGAGAGATGTCGAATAGTGATGGTGTTGAGCTTTTTCGACGGTAGTGCGGCGATGGTTCTAAGACAACATCTTTGCCTCATCATAGCAATTGGGGTAGTGTTCTTAATTTGTGATTTTGAAGCTTCAATTGTTAGGTCTTGGGTAATAGAGCTGCATTAGGGATTTCATATATATATATATATATATATACATACATATTGCACTGATTATTCCATAAATCTTGTATCATGACACATGTAGATAAGAAATATGATATGGGACCAAGATTTGGATCATGCATGCACCATTATAAGTTTAGTAAAGTTGGGTTTGTATTATCATGTCATAATGTTGAGATAATTGAGCTTATTAAATGATTAAAATCCTAATTTTGTGGATTAGGAACTTAAGAATAAAATTGGGATTATTAAGGAATAATTGGACCATTTTTATTGATTTAGTATATTGTGGCAAGATCAATTGGAGGACTAAGGACTTGATATTATTCTTTTATTGAGATTAGTGTGATTAGCATGATCAGTAATGTTTAAGTCGAATGAACCCTAAAACCATCATACTGAGTGAATAGCTATCGATGTTAGATTGCTAATAGCAAGATTGTAATTATTTAAGGTTATTAAGGTCAATGAGGACTTTGATCATGGATTTATTCTTCTGGTTAAAGGATGAAGAAGTGGGTACTGTAAACTAATAAGCTGCTGACTGTGATTGTATTTTCTAAGACTATGGAGGTAATGGTCTACCATTTTGGCCTTGATTATAACTAATTGTTCTTGTGGAATGATCTCTATGAGGGTTCAACATGATTGTGTACTATATTTGCTCTTGTTTATTGGAATTGTAATTGCTTGAAATCTTACTTGTTATCTATTAATTAACTTATATACCCCTTTGAAGGTTATTTTTTTATTGTGCTCTCGTAAGAGTCCATTATTCTTTGTTCTAGTGCCTAAAGCTTCCAATTATTATCTGTTACTGTACTTGTTATTGTCTTGTCACTTATTACCATCTTGTATTATTATCAGATGCTTTGTCGACACGCTTGCTTGTTCATACATCGTCATTTGGCCATGTTGACTTAATTGTACCTATTAGTCATTATTGTATTGCCTTGTTGCTATTTCTATATTGTTGTCTGTTACCTCGCTAGCACACTTGTTTTACTTGGTATCAACAATACGCAAGGATTTTCTCTAGGTATCAGTGATGCACCAGGGATTTCCCCTTGGGCATCTGCGTAAACTGTTATTGATGCTTATTAAATTTATGAAGAATTAAGTGGCCAAGGGCATAACGGGGTGAAATGTTTGGGTGTTGGACACTCCTTGTAGTCCATTTAGGTGTCAACAATACGTTAGGGATTTTTCCTTTGGTATCATTGATGTGCTAAGGATACTCCTAGGCATCTATCATGTGTCAGCGATGTGCTAAGGATACTCTTAGGCATCTACCTTATGTCAACGATGTGCTAGGGATACTCTTAGGCAGCTACCACTTGTTAAGTTGTCATGCTTAGATATGATAGACTGATTTGAATAAAAATTGTTCTAATATGCATGTCAAGTTAGTTCTGTTGAACTACATATGACTTGAGCGTGTTTATTCTAACAGTATCTGATTGTTTGTAAACTATACATGGAGCAATAAGGAATGAGAGATTTCTATCTGCTCAAATTGTTACTTGTATCTAATATTGTTCTTGTTCTAACTGTTAAATTATAATCTATTAAGTTGATTCCTCCTCAAAAGATCCCCACCACTTATGATTCAGATTATCCCTTACTAAGTCCTTTAAACTTACCCTCCTGTATTATCTTGATTTTCTCATACATGACTGGGTGATAGGCTTGGACTCTAGGTTTGTATCGACAAACAAATTTTGTAATAGAAAAGTTATTTGTAAGTTTATATAGAAACCCTTATACATTTTGTATAACTTAGAGATGTTGTGATATGTAAGGTTGAATTAAATATTTGCAATATGTACAAATTGTGTTAAATGTTATGGGACATCTGATGGTATGTATTTAGTATTTTCCTGAGGTTTACTTAAGTTGAAGTTTGTTGTTGTCTTTGATAAGTTTTGAAAAATTTTCTTATATACCTATTACTTGTTTATGGATTAAGAACTAAGATTGAATTGGAATGACATCTCAGCTTAGGGATTATCGTGAGTGGGGTGTTACACCTTAGAAGGGGCATTTCCTTTATTTTATTTGCTTTGAGCACTCTAGGAGTTGTTTTTCCTTTTGTTTCCCCCTTTCCTTTTTTACAGCATTATGGCAGAGATTTATTTATTTTTCATTCCTACAATAAATTGAGTTGAATAAAAAAATATTTCTTAATTTAGTTTACCTTGGCTTGGTTTTTCATTTTTAGTTATCCTCTTTGTTATTTTTTGTTTATTATCCGCCTCTAGTGTGATAGTACAGAATTTAGGGTTGATCATCACCAATCTCTCTAGGTCTCTTCGGAATCTGTGATGAATGTGCCATATTCGCTTATATTGTGAGAGCTAGGGACTTAGAGTTGACCATCACTAACCTCTCTATATAACGGGATAACCATGCAAAGGTCTTCTCTCTTAGAGTGAGATCATTTAAATAGTTAGCCTTTTGGCTTGAAGCGTTGCCTATGTCTAGGAGGGGATGAGATGGTTTATTTGGAATCTCAAGCTATTTCTTAGGAGCCTCAATGACTTTCACCAAGTAAAATAGAGTCTTAACACTTGATCTAACCATAAAGTCGAATTTTTAAGAGTTATGTTATTAGATCTAAAAGTGTAATAGGTATGCTTTAAGGTAGGTTGAGAAGCCATTATTTCGAAATTGAAAAAATAGTGAAAATCAAATAGAAGAGAAGCTGAAGAAGGTTGATGATAACCTTTTAAGGTCAGCGAACTTTAAAATCTCGAATGTATTGTAAGGGTGAATGGAACTTTACATAGGCCTTCATACCTAACTGTGTCAATCCAAAGCCCTAGTTGGGAATGTTCTTCACTCATCAAATAGGAGATTGGGAGTTGCAAGGACACACATCAAAGGCTAGGACGAAGAGAGAGAAAGCCATAGGTAGACACGATCAACTTCTTTATCTCTGATTTTGAATAATCTTCTCACAAATGAGAAAGCGAGGGATTAATGATGTGAGTCTCCAAATAGAATGATCTTCTTGTCCTTGGAAGTTGAAATTAATACACAAAAATTACAAGATCTGCGCATTTTTTCTGGACTGCTAATATTGTCTATGTAGCCCTCTTAATAATGAAGCATTACCTCAGGTGATAGCCCATCTCACGATGTACGTTTACAAATCATGATGCGTATATCTCAGGTGATAGCTCAAGTGCAAGCCCACAAATGCACCAATCAAAATTAGACAAAGATACACATTTAGTTGTTATAAATGAATTATGCAATTCTAACTTAAAAAAAAAAGATGTAAAATTTTCATGTGTAATATTCCATACAAATATTATATGGTAAAAATTAAAATAATCTATAGTATACTGGTTAAGTGTGATTTAAACCCTTTAAAATAAAATTCACATACAAAACTAAAAAAATAAAAAAAAATTGATACATGTCTCCATTAATTTTTAAACCTATAAAATTATTACTTACTTGGCGCATTTATATAACATATTATCAAGTAAGTATTTATACACAAAATAAGAAAATGTAACAACCTTCGGTGTATACTACTTATATTTGGTGCATGGACTACTTCCAAGTTGCTATCAATTTAAATTTTAAAGTGATTTCATTTAATTTTAATTATAATTAAATATTGATAATTTTAATCTAATCATAAAAAAACCAAACCATAATCCATCACCAAAATATTGAACCTACAAAATATTAAAAAAAAATAGATTACATGTTTAAAAGAAATCGATAATATGAAAAAAGTTGAAAAAGCAAAAGAAAAACAAAAAAGAACAAAAATTAATGTATGTATTAGAATATAAATTTTTTAAGTTACCAAATAATTGAGACTCTGAATTTCATTTATAAATTAACCTACCTCATAAACATATATATATATATATATATATATATATTAGAGATTGACTCACCAAGCATATGCTCTTGCAAGGGTGAAGAAAAAAGGACAATAACTTTATACCTTTAAATGTAAATTACTTGTATTTTTTGATTATTTACAATATAAATTAATTATAGAAAATAGGTGTTTAAATTAAGAAGCTTAACGTAATAATATTTTAGATTATAAAATATAACAAAATTTAAGGGATATGAAATCAAATATATTGGATTTGACTAGTGAGACCAAGGGATACATTCCATACAAAATAATATTTTTACTATTCTGTATATATATATATATATATTAGGTTTTAAATTTGCCAGATTCTTTGTCAAGTATTAGGTCTCAAATGAGGTCTTTATACATTACATCTTAAATTATATCTAATTCACTAGATTCATTGTCAAGTATTAATTTATAGGGAAAATTGTGCATTTAGTCCCATTGGATGGGGGGTTTGTCTCATATCTAAATTTTCAGGCCGACACATTTACACACATGCACAATAAAGTATCACAATTTTTTAACACTTGTGGGACACAACCCAACTTTCCGTCCAAAAATTAATAGAAAGTAGCTTGCGAAGCATAATTGCCCATTAATTAACTAAATACGGAGGAGGCATCGCGTATGTGGCTCACATGCATGAAGAAAAGGAGGAAAATGCTCCCAGAACGCCCGCCCACTTTCTTCTTCCTCACTAAGGCCCGGAAAAGAGCATAGATCTCATTTCACTACACAAACACTTGGTTTTCTTGATGGGATTTTCCGACGGAACATTTCCATTGCAAATTTTTGAAGAATTTCTAACAGAATTTTGTGGGATAAAAGATTCCTCGAAAATTCAATAAAAAAGCTTTGAAAAATTTGGAGGGAATTTGGCAAGAGCTTGGTGTAAAGATATGCAATAGCATTTCTATCAGATTTCCGACAGAAATGACAGAATTTTTTACTCAATTTCTAGTGGAATTTTCGACAACAGTTTCATTGGAAATTTGAATTTTTTTTTTGAAAAAATCAATTTTTTTAGGAAAAGGCACTACAAGAAAATTGGCATTTAATGACACTAACTTGATGATATTTTATAATATAATGACACAAAAAAGTATTATGGTAATAGTTGTAAAAGAATGCCACTATAATTTAATATTTGGTGGCATTTTGATTATGAAATGATAAACAAAATAGTAACATTTGATTAAAATTGTCAAAATAAATACATTTCAAAGACATTTAACTAGTGTCACTATTTTTTTTAGAAACTTGCCACTAATATATAGTTATTGTGTCATTTAAAAATAAATCATAAAATATTTAGTGGCACTAACTAAGTGACAATAGTATAATGACACACAAAAGTAATATAGTGATAGTCACAAAAAATGTCACTGTAGTATTTAGTAACATTTAATTATTAGATTATATATAAAATAGTTGCATTTGATTAAAAATGCCAATAAAAATATAATTTGAAGGCATTTAACTAGTACGACTATTTTTTCTTAAAAAATGTTACTTATATTTATTTATAGTATCACTTACAAAAAATACCACAAAATATTTTGTGACACTAACTTAATGACATTCGGTAGTGTAATGACATATAAGAGTAATATGAAAATAATTATTGAAAAATGTCACTATAGTATAATATTTAGTGGTATCTAATTAATAAGTGACAAAATAAATAGTAGCATTTGATTGAAATGCCAATATAAATATATTTGCAAGGTACTCTAGTAGTATAATGGCATTCGGTAGTATAATAATACACAAGAGTATTATAGTGATAATTGTTGAAAAATATTACTGTAATATAATATTTAGTGGCATTTAATTAATAACTGAAAAATAAATAGTAACATTTTATTGAAAATGCTAATATAAATATATTTGTAAGGTACTTAAGTAGTGTCACTAATTTTTTCTTAAAAAATATTATTCATATTTATTTATGGTGTTATTTGTAGAAAAATGTTGCAAATTATTTACTGAGCGTCTAATTTAACGTTGATTTATAATATAGTGACATATTAACTAATATAAATTATAGTAATTAAAGGTACTATACTATAATACTTAGTGGTAACTGATTAAAAATACTATGAAAATGTAATTTTTTTGAAATCACTAACATAATTATATGTTAAGAGCATTTAAATAAAAAAAAATATTATTCATAATTTAGTTATGGTGTGACACAAAATAAATATCACACAAAAATAGATAAAGTATATATAGTTATTAATAATTATAAAATTTATAAATTTATATCTTA
The DNA here is from genome assembly GCA_014898725.1 of Jacaranda copaia. Lineage (NCBI taxonomy): Eukaryota > Viridiplantae > Streptophyta > Magnoliopsida > Lamiales > Bignoniaceae > Jacaranda > Jacaranda copaia. The sequence goes on along the minus strand of JACGDI010005413.1, from coordinate 648,240 downwards.
TCATAATGCATTGATCAAATTAACTATTTAATATAATTTTAATGTATCAATTAAATTAACCATATTTTTTACGAAGTATAAAAAATTTAAGTTTTTGTCCCTTTGTCTCCTCAACTATACATTATTCTTTTGAATATTTTGTATCTCTAAATTTAATGTCTCACACTTTTTCAAATGTATTTTCTGATATAATATTTTTGAGCATATATTTAAATAATTGAGAGTATATGATTTTAAAGTACAAAAATATAAGAATATTTTTTAATATTTATAATGAATGTTTGGTGGGTAGCTTGACGGTAAACTCATATATTCCCAAATAAAATATTGCAAGTAGATTAAGATGTCACTTAAAAGAAATTTTTTTTGCGCCATTTAATTTAACATGTTATTTAATTAATTTTTATGGCATGTCATCTAAAGGAATCTTTTGTGGCATTTTAACATCACTATATGCATTTTTTATGGCATGTTAGCATGTCATTTAAAATTATTCTTTTGACATTTTATCATGTTATTTATTGTAGCTTTTGTAGTGTATTACCTTGTCATTTAAATGAATTTCAGTGGCTTTTTAATACATCACTACATGTATTTTTAGTAGCATATTAGCATGCCATTTAAAAGTATCATTAATGCCACTTTGGCATATTATGTAATGTATTCTTTGTAATATTTTAATGTATTATCTAATATATTTTTTATTGTATTTTATTAATATCACAACAGAGATAAATTAATTATATTTATACCTTTAGCTACCCCATTACAAGTGGCACTTTTAAAAAATGTCATTGAATATAAAATTGTCACTATAGCTCCATTTAAATTGCACTTTTTAATACCACTAAATGTAAATTTTCTTGTAGTGAGAGTCAATTTTTGATGAAATTTTCAATAGGATTTTCATTAGAAATTTTGAATTATTATTTTCTTAGAAAAATTCAATTGTTCTAGAAAAAGGGTTGGTCTCTGATGGATTTTCTGATGAAAATTCATTTGGAAATTTGAATTTAAAAAAAAGAAGAAGGTTAGTTTCCAACAAAAATTACTTAATAAAATCACCTGCAATAACCTTCTTCCCCATTTTTTCCTACATTTTCTTCCTTTCCTCTCCCCAAATCTCCCATCTCCATTGCTTTCCTGCTTATTTCCACTGATGTCGTCCCCTCTCCTCCCCTTTTCAAATTTCTCAATTGCCACATGTTCTCTACACCATTCCCACCATCACCATAGCATTCCCGCTATTGTTCCACCATCCCCATGCCTCTTTGTCGTCGTTGTGCCTTTGCCACCATCGATTCTTCTTCTTTGCCTAGCCACCATCACCGTCATGAAGTCAATTTTCAATGAATTTCTATATTATTTTTTCATTTTTATGTATTATGTATTGCATTATTTATATTGAGTTTATACCCAATCAAATTTTGTATGTTATATATTGAATTTGAGGTATGCAAGTGTTGATATATGAGATTCTATATTGAATTTTAGAAATATTTGTAAATGGGCAAAAGTTGTCATGCTACAAGAAATTTTGTGTAATGTTTTCAATTATTTGCAAGTAAATATGTTTTATATTGCATTTTATGGATGTTAGTATGTATTAACTTTATTTTAGTAGGATTTGAGTTATTTTAATTATTGTAGCATTTTAATAGGATAAATTAGGATGAATTAGAGTTTGAATTTGTTTCCAATTGTGAGGGCTGAATTTAAGATTCAAATTTTTATAAATTGTTCAATTAGTTAGGATTTGTATTTTTTCAACTAGTTAGAGTTCAATTTAGGATTCAAATTTTAGCAAATTGTTCAGTTAGTTAGGTCATGTTGTTCATTTGATGTTTTATTGGGATTTGAATTTATTTGAAATTGTTTATTGTTCCTTTCTTACATAATATCTATTGTGTTACAAATGTCATTTTTTTTGTGAACATAAAGCATGTGTTAAGTGTGTAGTTTAGGTAGAATTGATGGTTAGGAAGGAAGATGGGAATTTGGGAAAGGGGTGGAGTATCCCCATTTGTTGTTAGTGGTTTCTGATTGCTTGCATGACTTGAAGTTATAAGGGGATGCAATATGTTATAGGGATATATTCTTTTATTAGTTTATTTTATTTTTTGTTTGTTTTTTAAGATTTTGGATTCTTATTTGTTAAGGGAAAACTCTATTTGATTTTTTTCCATTATAGAATCTTTATTTAACCCATATTAAAGGTGCTTAAATGCCTCAAATAAATGTTGTTCTTGTTTGTTAAATGGCAGACCAGTAAGGTATCTGGTCCTCACCATCTAAAGCCAGAGTTCTAACTGAGCATGATTACAATTGTGTATTAATAACTATTTTGACTTTGGTGGTGATGTTGTTGGCCAATAAATAAGATGCCCTTTTTTTTATATATATTTTTGTAATGAAGGATTATTACTTTTTGTGATTTACCTTTATAAAATTATTTTTTTAAATTATATTTCCTATTTATTCATAATTTTATTGTTTTGTACTATTATGCTATTTTATATACAAGATACATCAACAAGTTAGAGGTTCAATTAAATAAAAATTTAAAAATTAATTAAAAAATTAATTTTTGATGAAATTTCGAGGAATTTTCATCCGAATTTAACAATAAATTTATTAATAAAAAATTAAGATTCCGACTGAATTGCCTCGTCGAAAAATAATTAAAAAGATAATTCAAGTCTGTTGGAATTTCATCAGAAATTCTATAACAAATTATTAGTCAAAAATTTTTTTGATGGTACTCTATTGGAAATGCGTAGAAAACTGATTTGTGACAATGGTTATTTTGAGGAAAATATTCTATTGGAAAGCTATTGGAAATTTGTCATTTTGTTGAAAATCCATCAAAATCCATCAAAAAATTCTATTGGAAAAAATGAATTTGTTTGTAGTCTTTCGTCTTTCTTTTATTGGAAAATCTTGTCAGAAAAATTCTCCATTGGAAAAAAAGTCTATTGAAAAATCATGTAAATTAACACCAAAAGCCATATTTTGAAGACCAAACACCCAGACATAAAATTTGAAGCTTCCAGCAATGTCTCAAATCTCAAAAACTTCATCCAATTGTGTGATAGAATGTTATGTCTACATAGCAATGCTCAAGACGTCTTGGACCAATGACGACTTGGGATGCCATTTTCGTACATGCTCAATGACTAGAGGTAGAGGAGGTAGGCCTACATGTGGGTAAACCCACTACAATCTCATCCCAGGTTTGATGCGCCATCTGAAAGCTCAAGATGATGTGATCATGGGGCTGAAGTAGCGGATTCATATTTTGTCCATTGTTGTCTACCTCATTGTGCTTCTGATGATGGTGGTGATTTTCTAAAAAAGTTAGGATGGATGGATAAAGGGGTTTAAGGGTGTTTCTATTTAGGGAAAAATTGGATTACTATTGTTTTTTCCTTGTTTTTCTATGATGGATGAAGGCCTTTAGGCCTTTTTTGTTATGGGGAAAAATTGAATGGTGTTGGTGATGGATGAATGGCCTATTTTTTGGCAATTTATGGTGGATGAATCTTTTGTAATTGTTGATTATGTTAAGGTAATTTGTGGAATTGACCCTTTTTTTTTCATAAGTTCGTTGATGAAATACCCGTGTTTTTATCCATTTAAATTTGTTTGATATAAGTTTACGAAATGGCCTTTTGTTGGCAAGTTGAAATAGCCTCTTGTTTGATGAAAGAAATGGAGTCATGTTACCATATAGAAATAGCCAAATTTGCATGTATAAAATAGGTAAATAAAATCAACATAAATCATAAAGAATTCAAAAGTCAAATGGTCCCATAACTGGAAAGTGCAAAATGTCAGTCCAAAAGTGAGATATATCTTGCAAAAGTGTAAAAGAACATGTTAAAGTACCAAATTGTAGGATCCAAACAAACCTAAAAACAAAGCTAAAGTAACTGTTAATCTCAAAGCTAAAGAAAAAAACCAAAACAATTGCCAAAAAACCTAAAAACAAAGTCAACATAATCAAATTTTGAGCAAAAGTCAAACTAATGAACAAGTAGCTGCCAATTAATCCTAAATCGAATATGCATAAAAATCAAATTTGCTTGAAAAGTCAATAGAGACCAAATTTGCATAAAAAGTCAACCTAAAGCAATTCTATTCCGCAATTCAATATATACAACTCCAATATTTACCAAAATAACTCCAAATCAGACCAACATAACTCCATTAAATTAACTTCAATTCAAATCCAAATGCACATAAGAAAAAAAAAGAAAGAAAAAAAAAACCCTCCAATAAGTGTCAAATCCAAAGTTTCATCAAAATGACTCAATTAGATTCAATACATCAGTTTCATCAAAATGACATACAAACAATTTCTCATTAAACACACTTCAATTCATCAAAGAAATAACTTTTGGATTGCCCCTTCTTATTTTTCTTCTCACTTGCTACCATAGTTTCACCTAGGTTCTTCATTATCACATATATATATATATATATGCCCTTCCATACAATCACTAGCATTACATTTGCAAATGCTTCAGTCATATTCTATTGTTGGCTAGGAACACCACTCCTCCATTCATCTTTTTAAAGACTGCATATAAGGTTAAAAAAATAATTTAAAAATTGTACAAACATAAATATTATAGTGTGAAAAAATAAAAGCTCAACTCCATATTGTTGTATTGGTCTGTGATGACTAAGTTGAGGCTAAATTCAAGGTCCTTTTTCTAGCCTACATACTAGTTAGAAAACAAAGAATTAGAATAGTTCCATGAAGTTTAATATCGGCTTACTAACTAAATAAATAGAGAGGCTACAAAAGCTTACTATCAACTTGGATTATGGTGCCCTATTAGTTGGTTGTGACGTCTCTGGCCTTTCAACTAAATTAATAGCCTTAGTCTCCATTTTTTTCTTCTCTTGACCCTTTTAATTATGCCCATCCACTTTACAATAGATATAATCCATTTTACATGGCTGCTTTCTCATCTTAAGCGATGCCTTCCTTTGCCCCTGTACCTCTTTTTTCCTTTATTGACAAGTTCATCACTCTCCATCCTTCTAGCTTTATTTGGACTTCCTTTATGCTTGCCAAAGTTAGGTGGAAATTGTGGAATATGGCCTATTTTCTCCCAAAGTTATGGTCTATTTACAAACAAAATGGCATGCTAATATATTCTTAAGAAAGTGTGCACTGTGTAGGCTCTATCAACATAATTCTATGGATCTTATCCCTGGTTATAGATTGCACTCATGACATGGTTACATGAAATTCCTGTCAAGTCCTATCGTCTGCAAGCACACGAATGCATTTGCAAATTGACAATGTATCTTAAACCTTGTCCATATTCTTCCCAATTATCCTTCTAATTTTTGGACATACTATTTTCCCTTGCCACTTCTTCCTAACCTTATCTCTATTCTCAAATAATCTTTTCATAATAAATTCTCTTATCCACTCTAACATCATCAAGATTGGCTTATCCCTTACTTTAAGAATGCAGCTATTGAAACTTACACAAATATGGTTTGAGAGCATGACACACATAGTGAATATGCTAAAGCGTGACTTGCTCTATTAGGTTGGGATTTTGGTCATTGATCCACTCAAGTGCCTTTTCGTTTAAAGTTGTCATATCTTGCATCCTAACTTTGTAATCATGGATAATGGAAGCTTTTGCAGCATTCCATGACATTTTCTTATATGCTAAACCTTTAAATCCAGTCGATTTCATCTTGCCATGCAAATACCAAATGCAGAATCTATTTTTAGGCCTTGGGAACACCTTCTCAAATGCTAGTACCAAACCTTTCTACTTATCACTTATGAAAGTGAATGCAACATCCCTTATAATGTTGAAGTCTTCTTTCAACAACTTTAAAAATCACTCCCAAGCTTCCTTTGTTTCACTAGACACAATCGCATAAGCTATTGGGTATAGGTTGTTGTTAAGGTCCACTCCAACTGCATTTAGTAAAACACCTCTATAAGGACCCTTTAAATGGCCTACAAGTTGACAAAAAGCCCTTTCAGTGTATCAAAGCATATATATAACTTTTTAAATTTTATTTTATTAGTGCCATCATCTGCATCTATCATGGCCATTATAACTGCTGACCCTGGGTTACTCTTTCTAGACTCATATGCATGATCTCATAATAATTGGTCCTCTGTCTTGTCCTAAATAGCATTTAATGCTTTTCTCTTGACCTTGTAAGGTTGGTCTTCAAATAAACTGCATCTAATGCTTGTGTCATTTCTAAACACTTCAACTAATCTATTTTAGATTAGACCTGAAGCTCTTTTCATATTTGTTAAATAGCCATCTAGAGTTCATGTTTTTTATATTGAATGTTCTCCCACACTTGTGCTCCAGATTATGTTCTCTTATTTGAAATGTGTGCCCACCTCTCAATTTAAAATAGTGGGCTCTTCATTCATACCCTTCTCTTAAGCACTTTGCATAGATTTTTCCAGCACCATTCTTGGTTATCTTCAAACTCCTTTTACTCATAACAGCAAGGTTGTGAATAGCTTCTCTAAACTCATTCTTGTCTCTAAAAATCATCCCAATTTCAAATGATAGATCATACTTATCAATTTGGTTGAAAATAGGAAAGGACTCTCTATCAGAAACAGTTGTACTATCAAAGTATTCTCCACTTTCAATCAAATCATCCCTGAGTCTTAGAATTCCCTATAGAGGAGTCAGATGTGTTTTCAAAGTTTGGTTCATTCTCTTCAGTTGTAGGTTCTTCTCATTTCTTTTTATTCATCTCATAATCACTATTATGAAGGTTTTCAACTTCCATTTCTATTCCTAAATCATCCTTGTCATCTTCAAGCCCATTTTCATTACCAAACAGCTTACTTTTCTCAACCTCATATTTCTCTACATATGAGTCCACAATCTCAAAAACCTCATCCTAATAATCATAGTTTGTTGGATTTGCTATAGGCATTACAATAAGATCTAATTCTGTAGAAAGATTAAGGCCTTTCGGCAAATTGATAAGAGTTTCAACTTGTGTAATAATCTCCAAGACAGACTCAAAGATCTCATTCTCATCTGTTATGGGCTCACATGTTAGGTCATGAGGCAAACCAAACTCAAGGGCGGGATTTGTTGTGTGCTCAATTATTGCATAAAGTCCAAAATAGTATTTTGCAGCTCAATTAGTGTAATACACTCTAAGATACACTTAATGTTCTCATTTTCATCATTTGCAAGCTTAGGGGCACAATCTGCATTAAGCTCAATCAATGGATTAGGATCCAAAGAAGGCTTAAAGCTTAACCATGGACTTATGTGTGGGCTTAAGGCCAAATGTGTAGTGGGCTCAATTAATTATAGGCTCATGGCAGAATGTGTTGTGGGCTCAATTAGTTGTGGGCTTTGTTATGCATTTCTTATGAATGTAGCCTCGAATTCTTTATCAAATCCGAGAATTGGCCTTGCAAAATGACTAACAAAATCCACGTCTCTTTCACCATCAATATGGGGCACATGTTCCCCAGTATAACCATAGTTATACATTAACACCAATAGGTTTTTTTGACTATTCACTTCCCTAAACTTGTTCCTACTTATTAAGTTGTATTTCTTACATAATCAAAAATGCTTACTTGGCCTCCAACATACTTGGCATGTGGTTCAAACATAAGCTCACTCTCATGGTACAACTTTATTGTAATGAATAGGTGCTTTTTACTTGAAAAAAAAAATTCAAAAGAATAATTTATTAAAAAACTAAAAAAATACCAAAGACCACATCAATAGGAAAAAGAAATCACTATGTTCGTTCCATTTTTTTGAGAATATTTTTCAACTCCCAAAAAAACAAACATGCCACTACGTTCTGCAATTTTAACTCTCAAAATACATTTTTTTATACTCAAAATATCCCTTAAAATAATATAACTACTCTCCTTTTTTCATTCTACCTTTCACATTACTGATTCATTTCTCACTCTCTCACTTTACTATACTCAAACACACACACACACACACACACACACACACACTAGAAAAGGGTGCATTGCACATGAAGTGTGGTGCCATGCCCATGGAATTATATGGTTATTTTTTCATCTTCATGTAATTATGTTTAGTATTACAAATTGATAAATAAAAAATTTAGTATTATACTTATTCAATACATAAATTTCCCATACATTTCTATGCAAGAAATTTTGCAAATACAAGCTAAATTGATATACAAGAAACAATAACACATTCATAATATGAATATTATTGCTAAATTTTAATAAACAAAACTTAAGTATGAAAAATATGCTAAAAAAGACGTAAATAAATTACAAGCTTCTTACAATTAAATATCAAAGACAAACCATACAATTTCTTTGGCAACACCATGACCTTGGTAATTTGTGAAATTGACTACTTGAGGCTCTAAACAAGTTGTGAATTATTAATTAAATCATGTTTTGTCATTAGTTCCTCTAATTGAGTAGTTACCATATTTCATAGTAAATAGCTTAATGAATAGTTCAATCATATAATCATATTCAAGTTTTGGATGTCAAAAATGCTAATCTACAAAAAAATTAAATCAATTGACTTCATTGTTCTCTACGAAAATCTTCAAATTGAATCATCTTGTTCTTTTGGTTGAAAATTTCTATTCTTGTAACTTTAATAATGTCTACCTCCGACCTTTAAAAATTCAAAAAGATTCCACAAAGTTCTCTACTCCAGTTACAAATAATGTAACAACAAAAAGAAAAGGATCCAAAGATGGTCTTGTGACTTCTAAGAGATCTTGTAGGTGCACATAATCCAAAGGTAAATTTTTTGAAGAAAAATGTAAATTATGTACTGGTTGTTGTTGTATTGGTGCTCATTTGTTATATTCTATTCCTATAGGTGTTAACTTAGCAAAACAATCAAGCAATGTAGAAAAGAATGATAAACTCTACAACTCTATAATCTGCTTTTGATAATACTCCCTATAAGTCACTAGTGGACGGATCTAATGTTGTTAAGTGTCTATTCAATCAAGAACCTCCATCTCATATTAAATCCTTTGTCCCTAAAACACCTCCATGGGCATCTTCTTCTCAAACTAAAAAATCTACTTCCGCATTAGAAACTTGTTCAACTGCTACTTCCAATAAAGATTTATCTCCTCAATAAATTATTTCTGCCAACTGCACAATATTCTCTTCGAAGACCATTCGAGCCCTAACAAGCAAATAGCTCTTTATTCAATAGAGAAAAAACATATTTCAACTTGATCACCATTTAAGACAAATCTGAAGAGGTCTTCTAACACGGAGGAAAAAAAATTTACTTCTATACTTAGAAATTTCATTCTTGTTCACAAATTAAATATTATGTCCCAAAACGTTGGACTGCATTTTAAGTGGGATTTCTAATAACCATAATTTTTCAACTCAAGTTCCATCAAATCATACTGAAATCCTTGAAGGTTTCAACCACCAGAGCTTAACTCCATTACTCAAGGTCGTAGTGAAAGATTAAGGTATGTAAGGTTTAAATTGTCAACATCAGTAAGTCCCGAACACAAATTAAAACTCCTTAAGACCTCAGCATTCAAAGCTAACCTTAAGTCTAAGGATCAAGAATAAATCAAGTCTTCCATTCATTTATAATAAGGTTCGACCATCAAATTCCAACAATAAACACAACCAAAGCCAATCATGCAGTTTTTCAGTTTGCAAATTTAGCAAGTCTCCTAGACAAGATAGAGTCTCCAAAGGCTTCAGTAGCTAAAGCAAAACATCATTAGCCAAGGGAGTAGAGGTAAAGGACAAGCAAAAAAGATATACGCAAGGCACAACATGTCCAACCACTAGAGACATAAAATGCCAACAACATAGAACACCATGCTAATAGCTTACAAATAGAATCTCCTAAATTCACTGCACCATTAATTAAGTACAATCAACAACCAAAACCTACAATGTAGATGCGAGGTTCAAATTTCAAATTTACCAAGTCTAGCTAACCCAAGACCACCTCAACAAATAGAATATAAAAGCAAAGAACTAAAAGTAATGAAATATGTGATGTGTTAAAGCAAGGTATAGGGATCAAACCACCAAGCCTACAATCCATCTATATAATTCCACAATTCAAAGCCCAGGGGTTGTCATTTAGCCACCAAAACCATCATAGAATGCTCAAATAGCCAATTTTCATCAAAGGCCACCAAAGTTAAGAGATGAGGTTTTTTGAGATATCTTAGTGAAATTTGAAATAAGAAGACCTCATTTATCCAAGTGCAAGAGGCCAATTATCTGATCATACATATGATCTTTTCCTAATACAACTGTTGGTTAGGAATCAACAACTAGATAGCTAAGAAATCAGCAACATAAATATATTTTCTACTTATATGTGAGAGTCTAATGTTGAGCTATTGGATTAATGCTCTAATTTTGATAATGGTGTAGGATTCAATGAGATCTATAGTAGACAAAGCATCCATTTCAATCCAAACTAGACTTGCAAATTAGACCATTAAAGACAACATAAAGTTCAAAAAACCGTGTTAGTTTTAAAACCAAGACATTCATAGCATGTAAAAATGACATCACCATTTCAGTCTCTTAGAATCTTATCAATACAAGTTTAGGATTACCTATAGAGGCACTATCAGTGTTCAACTTGAAGATACCATGGGAAAGGTCTAATCCAACCTACGACTCCCTTGAAAAAAGAAAAAAATGGCTTAAAATACCAAAACTCAACTATGAAAACTTCACATAAAGAAAAACAAACAAAACACACAAACAAATACCCTAACAAAAAACCAAACACTTACAAGAAAACATCTGTGCATAAGAAAATGAGAAACGAAATTAGAATTACTTGGTGTAGACCCAATTAATAATATAAACAACTGAAATACTCAAAAACACAAGGAAACATCCATGCACAAGAAGAAGATGAGAAAAAGAAATCAAAATTACCTAACAGAAATCATATAGAAAGTTATTTCTCTCACAAAAACACAAAAATCTAGCGAACCACAAACAATAATTGAGGTTCTCCATCTAGCTTTCTCTATTCATCATTATAAGTTAGCTTACAAGATACACTAACAGTATTTTAAACCATCTGTAAAAGATCAAAATGAACAAAAATGAAAGAAAATACCTCCAAGAAAGATGTATTCTCAAGATCGTTCAGCCTCCTTAGTGGTCCATTGCCTATTGTAAAGTCATTTCTCTAGAATGTAAAATTGTCATTAACAACTTTAGGTGGTTGAGGAGAATATTACACCTCCAGAAAATAGACTTCAAGTACCAACAAAGCTTCTTAAGCTTGAAGAAAGCAGAAGATGTTTGTCAAATACTCCTATAGTCTTGATTATCTTACTTGATTAAATATTGGGTGCACATCATCTGTCTTAGATGGAACTTGAATAAACATTCCACTGTAACATAGATAGTCTGAGTTAAATATAAATGATTTATAGAGACCATTTGTTCTATTCAATTTTGATAAGGTAAGAGTAAATTTATGAAGTTTAAACTCCAGCTCAGTAATTGTCCATGGCAAAAATTTACATGATCTTAAAGCTTTGATAATCAATCAATCACCAAACTAATTATACGCTATTCAGCTAGTTTTTGATCAAGCTCAAGCTTTAATTAATTCAAACAATTAGAACATAATCTTGAAATGTTACAATAAAATAAAAAAAATGTTTTAAATGGAAAAGCATTTGGAAATAATCTTCCTCAATGTTCATTATTCAAAAAGTAACCAGTTAAGATTTTATTTTTAATTATCTGATGTCGACATGTGTGTGTTGAGAGAGAACTAACTCCAGCTTGATATCATAATTTAATATATATGTTGTACATTTCTCCATTACACTTATCTCCATCATTCTTTAATTCCTCAAAGTCTCTAATAGCTAACTCTCAGCGAGCAACGCTTCATGCACTTTCAATTAACATTAGAAGCAAAGGCAAATTACAATTTTTGAAGCTATGCATTCAAAGACTTATCTATTAAATAAAAAAGACATCATTTTCTTTTTCTAGATAATAGATACTAATGTAAATAATTCAAGAACATTAGAAATTTTTAAAATTAAAAGAAGAGAATAAACAATTTGGAACAATATAAGTCATTCTCAATTCTTTGAATAGCCATATACAAAATATAAACATCAATTAGCTCTAGAAGACACCCTGGGCACCAAACACCGCCCTGCAAATCAAAAGATATAGTAATAAACAACACAAGTTAAAAAAATTAAAATTTTTCAAGAAAACTAAAAGGCAGAGAAAAAGAATACTTTATTGAAGCAACACAACAATAGAGTGTATTGGCTTGCTAGAAAGATAGGGAAAATCTAATTGGATGCCTTTGATTGAAAATTGATTGAGGGACGGTGAGAAATGAGAGGGATTAGAATTATCTATAGTAATTCAACAAGGGAAAGAGCTCTAAACCAAATGTTCGGCATATGACATTGCTAGACCAGAAATTGGTGGTGGATGTGGCGATATTAGAGTTGTCATCCATAATGGATGGAGGGCTAGGTTAGTGTATAAATGATAGAATTGTCTTCCTAATTTCCTAGCTTGTGCTCAAAGCAATAAACTACTTGTTCCTACTCTTTACAACAATCTATAACATATTTCAAATTTTCAATCTGTATAAAAAATAGCATGCAACAACCATTAGGAAAAAAGAGTGCTAAGCATCGAATAATCTTTCACCTACTAAGCGATTTGATCAAGATCTATGTTGGCATTGAGATATTTCTCCCTATTAGCTTTATTTTCAACAATTGTGTGTGCTTCTTGCAATTTATAGCGACAATAGATGTTGATGATATGTTACAATATCAACTAAGGCTTCAAGGAAGCTATGACTTAAATTGTGAATTTAAATTTTGTACAAGACAACAAGTGTAAGCTATTCTTCTTCAGGTCTTTTAATCTCTAAGTTTGGTAATAGCAAAAGCACATAGAAATGCATAATTTGACGGAACCAAACCTAGGGATGCATGAAGCATATGTGTAGGGATGTAAACGGATATTAAATGAATATGATACACTATTTTTATATTCATATCCATTTAACTTATTTAATATTCAAATACAAATACGAATTTGATAGTTATTTAAAAATAATATCCAAATTCATATATGTCGGATATCGATTGAATTCGAATATATCCATATTCAATTATAATTATTCAACTATATCCATATTTGATTAAATTTATCCGTATTCGAATTATTTTTTTATTTCATATTTGATGATAATTATTTAGACATCTATTTATGAATATCCAAATACAAAAATCTATGAACCATAACAAATACATATTTTTAATAAATAGAAGGAATTGTACAATTTCATTAAAAAAGAAAGCAATCAAATAAATAGCATAATTTTTAATTAATAATTAGTTTTATAATTAATTATTAGTACTCATTAATATTAATAATGGTATTTAACTATATTAATTATAAAGTCGACCAATAATAATTATGTTAATTAACTTTATTCTTCAATTTTTTTCTCTATATTACAATAACTTTTTAAAATTTATTCTTTTCCTTCTTAATTCTTCAATTATAATATATATATATACATATATATATATATGGATTATGAGATTTTTATCTTTCAATAAAAATATTATATTATTATATATTTGGAGCGGATATTAAATAGATCAAACTTGCATTTACATCAAATATGTGTTTACCATATTTGTATCCATTGATAATCGGATATCTACTATTCGAATATGGATAATATCCACTTTAAATAAATACGGATAAATTTTGTATAACGGATACGAATGCAAACAGTAAATAAATTTTCAAATATCCATTTGCAGTCTTACATATGTGCCACTAGTGGCACTAATTTTCAAGAGAAGTTATATATCTCTATAGTTTTGCAAACAATCCACCCAAAATTCGTGGGATAGGTTAAGATACAACGACATTATTATATGGTTTCTAAATTCCAAGGAGACGGAGAAGCTAATATATATTCTAACAAATAATTTAACTCCAAAGCATTCCTAATGGTGTCACCAATGTTGTTTTATGGAAGAAGTGAATGCATTTAGTCCCTTATGTAGAGTAGGATTGTCCATCTTCATAGAGATTTCAGCCTAAAATTAGAAAAGAGGGGAAAATGGAACAAAAGACTTCGCAAGAAAGATAACGAGATTTAACCAAGGCCACATAAGAATAAATAAAGCCATTATCACACCAAATATCATTATGGAACAAAATTGCCTGCTTTACTTTTGATGCAACAATACACAATTAAGATTTCTAATCATCCCATGTCACAAAGTAGAAAACACACCAAAAAATTATAATATCACAAAAAAAACAAAGCTCATATGTATAACCCACACCATGAACCATAGCAAAAAAATAAAACAAAAAATAGCTAAAAAACTAAAACTTAACCAAAAATCTGATGCAAAATCCACAAAAATGAAAAGAGAAGCACAACTATAATAACATATATCACAGGGAGACACGAAAGAAAACACCAAAAAAAGAAAGAAAAAAAAGACCACAAATAACACCCACCCAAAATAAACATTATATGGATTAGAAATAGTCTTCTATGGATGCACAAAAACAGCCCCATGAATCCCATAATCTAAACATTACAAACACATGTAGACCTAAACCAAAATTAAGAAATAAAAAATAAAAAAAAGGTAAAAACATCCATGCACCGTAAGAAAATGAAGGAGAAAATACATGCTAACCTTCCTAAACCAGAAAATAAAAATGCAATACAATACTAATAAAAGAGAATGAGTTACACCCTAAAATCAGGAAACCTAATCCTAGTTAAGGGCGTGCATAATAAAGCAACCAAACTCATATGAAAACCAAAGCAAATTAACCAAACTAGAGTCCAAATTGGTCATAAACCCTATACAAAAGAATAAAGAGCACAAGTTGCAGAACCTCAAATCTGTGAAAAATAACACAACTAAAGAAACATGTGCAATCCTTTTTATTTATTTTCTATTTCAAAAATAAATATGGCGAAAAATCAAATGAAATGACCAAAATCTCCCAAATCCCTCTACTTGAAACCTAAACTCCAGCACTATTGGAGATCTCTACACTGCCTGTATATAAAAGGAAAAATAGCGAATTATATTGCAAGTAGCCAACAAAAAAACATAACCTGCACCCTTATTCAAGCAATCCATACATCCTTTCTGTCTAAATCCGTGAATTCCGCTTACCCTATCCCTTTGTATCTATATCTCTCCTCCATCAAAAAGAAATAAAGATCTAAACCCACCAATCAAAAAACTATCAGCCCACCAAACATCAGCCCACGAAAATCTAAATCCACCAACATTAGCCCTTTATCCCAACAAAAAAAATATACTTTTTTTCATTTCATCCAAAAGAACGTTTCTTCTTACTTATACAACCAATGAAGCAAAAAGTACAAATGCAGAAAGCATGCACAACAGAAAACGATACTTAGTGCAGTCGAGATTTTACGATTTAAAAAAAAAATTTGTTGTTGTTGTTGTTGTTGTTGTTATTTTGGCACTTAGTTAATTTAACAAAAAAAATTAAATATAGTGTGATTTTTTTAAATAATCTAAAAAATTCAATAATATTGAAATAAATTAACATAAACATCTAAAATTAATTAAAAAATTAATTGTAATTTAAAAATATTATTTTATTCATTTTCGATTTTTTGAATAAAATATTTTTTTTACTAGTAATTAGTTTGTAATTCAATGTATTTAGCAATTACAAAGTAAATATGTTAAGCATATGACATAGTTAGGTTATTTTATTTATAATTAATATATTATTTTATTATTTTAATTTCTTTATTATTATATACTTAATTTTATATCTAATAGTATTTATACTAATTATAATATATTCATATTGAATTGTAAATTTAATATGTAAATATATTAATAATTATAGATTTATTAAAATATAATTAATTTTTTTGTTATATATTATAGATACTAGTAAATATATTATTAATTAAAATATCATTTGATATGGGATAGCCCAACAGACCCACTTAATGCGCAGGGCCCAACATTAATTTGAGTTAAACCACCCAACAACAACCATGCGGTCAAGTATACTGTTATTGACCGCGTTCAATGAGAGGCTTCAACCCATCTAGCCTATTCGACCATATCTCCGATCAACCAGTCCCATCTGTTCGACTGTTATTGACCAGGTGGCTCACTCTAATGCTAACTCATATCCACGCTGCATTTATTATTCTGACAGGCAGTATGCCTCCGTATTAATGGCGCGTGACAATCGATACAATTGCTGCCATCGCCTTTGATAAAGGGGCCCCTATCCATGGCACTGTGCACCCTAGAAAACAGAAGATGGTAATACCTAGAACAGTATTGGATTACTCGACCTCCCAGGTCAAATTTATCCAAACACTACCCTTTTCACTATAAACAACTTTCAACCTTATCATTTTTGGCACTATTTATGGGAACTTATGAGATTACAACGAAAGAACGGTGAACACA
>JACGDI010005413.1:599028-631598 GCA_014898725.1 Jacaranda copaia | reverse complement strand
AACCTATTCGAGTCCCGTAGTGTAATAGGATCAAGCACATGAGGCCATGTCTCAATCGAAATGCCACTCTAGCTGATCGAGAGAAATCAAAAAAAGTATCCCATCAAGTCTAACAACTGAATAAGTTCCTCGATGAGATCTTGAGGAGAAACACCAAAAGGGCACCTAATCCAAAGGGCCCTTAGAGATCTTATCAAGAAGAGAATCCCTATTCATCCAAGAGATTATCGACGAGTGCATCATTGTCGATGCAAAGGTCCCAATTGGTTTATTGAGATACAATAGCTCGATAGACTCCAACGAGCACCTAATGCAATTTGAGCATTTGATGCAGCTACACAGGTACAATGAATACATCCATGCCAAGATATTAGTGACCACTTTCTAGGGCATTGCATTTAACTAGTTTGTGAAGCTCGATCCTTCATCAATATACTCTTATGACCAACTGTATGATAAGTTTCTACACCAATTTGCCAGCAGGAGAAAGGTGAAACTCCCTTATACCCATCTCCATATCATTAAACAAAGTGAGGGAAAGTCCCTTCATGACTTCTTTACCAGGTTCAACATGGAGGTCCTCAAGATAGATAACCCTAAGAGCGAGTTCCTGATTGATGTACTGTTCCTAGGGCTTAGGCACAAGGAATGCACCAATGCGTTGGTACGTGAACATCCCTAATTCATGGAGGAGCTACTTGGCCTAGCCAAAAGATACATGACCTAGAAGGAGATAAACAAGCTCAAGTTTAGATCCTCTGAGGTCGACAAGAAGAAAAGAAATAGAGACGATCAAAAGCACAAAAATAGAGGTCGATCTCCCATAAAATGTTTCCATGACTATACACACCTAAATATCCCGAGGAGAAAGCTCCTGTATGCCATCCAACATGATAACCTCATCAAAAAATCAAGGAAATGGATAGAGATTGAGGTAATGAAGAAATCCAAGAAATATTGTCACTTCACAAACAGAAGGGGCATGACACAGATGAATACTTCAATCTCTAGGATGAGATTGAGAGACTGATCAAACATGGCCATCTCAAGAAATATATATCCATGGACACATAGGTTGAAGGGGGTAAAACTAACCAGACTCCCCATAGAGAAAGGTCGGTTAGCCTTAGAAGGAAGGATAAAGAAAAGAAACCCGCCCACGAGTATCACCCGCCTATCCGAGGAGGGATCAACATGATTGCAGGAGGTCTTACTAGTAGGACTTAAAATCCACCTGAAGGTAAACCTAGAGGAGGCTTGAGCTCACTAAAACCTCACCCGTCAAAATAACATTCCATCGATCGACGAGTGCAGAGCCTATCTCATTACTGACAATGACTTGGCTCATCTCGAGGGTAAAAATATTGACCATAAGGTAGACTGTCCCATGGTAGTCTCTATTGATATTACCAACTTTAAAGTACGCAAGATCTTAGTCAATAATGGCAGCTCGACCAACATTATTTTCCTCTTTACTTTGAAAAGAATGAATATGGGCCAGCTAAAATTTGAACATGTGTGAACCCCACTGGTCGAATTTGAGGGGTTAGAGATCATTTTGGAAAGATCCATCAATCTGTCAACATCATTTAGAGAGGATCCTTGAAGGAGAACTTTGATGGTAAACTATCTGGTGGTTGATGCTCCATTTACTTATAATGTTGTAATAGGTCAACCAACTCTCAATGACTTTCGTGCCATTGTGTCAACCTACCATATGAAAATCAAATCTCTGACCCCAGCAGGCATAGAGGAGTTTTTGTGCAACATGAAGGAGGCTTAGAGGTGTTACAACATCTCAATCGCAAGACTCGATCGTAATTGAAGACATCAGGGGACACCTCTATAGCGAAATCCAAGAAGACCCAAGCCAATAAAAAGAGAAAGTTGGAAGATACTAGGATGGAATTCGTCGGGGAATTTAAGACCATCAAGCTGGAACAGGTAAATCCCGACAAGATGACTTGTATCAGAACAAATATGGGCCCTCACCTAGGGTGTCTTATGGTTGATTTCTTTAGAAATAAATATTGACATCTTTGTATAGAGAGCATCCAACCTCTATGGAATCGACTCCAACAACATCGTGCATTGACTTAAGATTGACCCCTCGAACAAATCGATTGGACAGAAGATAAGGACATTTAATGCTGAGGGGATACAAATCATCGAAAAGGCGGTTAGAAAACTCCTAGATACAAGATATATTATAGAAATTCAATATCCTTCTTGATTTTGTAATGTTGTACTAGTCCCAAAGAATAAGGGACAATGGCGAATGTGTAATGATTTCATGGATTTAAATAAAACCTGCCTTAAAGATCCTTACCCTACGTCTCAGACAAATTTATTAGTTGATTTAATTGCTGGTTGTGAGTTATTGAGCATGATGGATGCGTTTCAAGGTTATCATTAGATTTTCATGGCTCTCGAGGATAGGGATAAAACTTCCTTTGTTGTTCCTAATAGACTATACTATTTTTTGGTCATGTCTTTTGGATTGAAAAACGCTGAGGCAACTTACCAAAGGCTGTTCAACTTTATGTTCAAAGATAAAATTGGGAAGTCAATGGAGGTATACGTTGATGATATGATTATAAAAATAGAAAAGGCCCAAGATCACTTACTCGACCTTGGTCATACTTTTGCAATACTGAGAGCATTTAATCTAAAGTTGAACCCAAGCAAGTGTACATTTGATGTCTGCAGAGGTAAATTTTTGGGCTACATGATTAGTCAACGAAGCATTAAGGCAAACCCGCAGAAAATTCAGGCCATTCTCGATGCCACCCCTTCAAAAATAGTTAAAGACATTCAGAGATTAGTCAAGAGAACTATAGCTTTGGGAAGGTTCATTGCAAGATTAGCTAACAAGAGTTTACCCTTCTTCAAAATTCTCAGAAACACCAAGAAGTTGGGTTTCAAATGGAGTGAACATTGCGATCGGGTGCTGGTCGAGTTGAAGCAATACTTAGTCTCGCCCCCTATGCTTGCAAAACCTGAACTAGAAAAAGTACTTCAGATATATTTAGTAGTCTTCGAAGCACCGATCAGCTTAATCTTGGTCTCAACTCGAGATGGCAACCATTAGTCGATCTACTATTACAATAAGTTACTCCAAGGACCAAAGCATAATTACTTGGAGATCAAGAAATTTACCTTAGCACGGGTAACTGCGGCTCAAAATTTGTAACCATACTTCTAGTCTCATGCTATCATAGTGCTGACCAACCAATCATTGAAATAAGTGTTGTCAAAGCTAAACACATCTAAAAGACTGACCAAATGGGCCATTGAACTGGGAGAGTTTGCATCACTTTTCAGCTAAGAACATTTATCCAAGTATAAGTTCTAGCTGACTTCATTGCCAAGCGAGTTGACTTGCTCGAGAGGAATTGTAAAGCCTCTCTTGTTTGGACTTTACACATAGATGGGTCGTCAATCACATCTGGAAAAAGAGTAGGAGTTTCTCTTCATTCCCCAGCTGCAGAGGAATACGATTTTGTAAAAAAATTGGACTATGCAGTCATGAACAATGAGGCAAAGTACAAAGCCCTTCTCACACAAATGAAAATGGTGCTCGATCGAGGTGTCAAGCACCTAGTTGCCATTATAAACTCCTAGTTAGTAGCCGAACAGATTGATAAAAATTTTGAGGCTAAGGACTCAATAATGAGCCGATACCTAGCTGAGGTGAAAAAGCTCCAATAGTCATTCAAAATGTTCACCTTCAGTCAGGTACCTTAATTTGAGAACAAACGGGTAAATGCTCTATTGAAATTTTCCAATTTGACCAAGTGCATGAAGGATAGGAAAACCAAATTTTTGGTCATTGATAAGCTATCGATTGGACCCCATGAGGAAAATTTGATAACAAGCATTGATGAAACTGCACCATCTTAGCAGTCTTGATCAAATTATATTTGAGCTAAGGCACTGTCTTCCAGGACAAGAATGAGGCTCGACACCTTCGAGGTCAAGCCACTAAATTTGTGCTCGACGAGCATGGTCAGTTGTACAAGATGTCAATTTTTAGACCCTTCTTGAGGTGCCTGGATCCTGGTCAGGCTCTAGAGGTATTACAGGACATTCATGCAGGTATGTGTGGCAACCATTCTGGACAAAGATCCTTGGCCCACAAAATAATCAGGTACGGATACTTTTGGCTAACATTATTGAAAAACTTGGTGGATTTTACACGAAAATGTACATCATGCCAAGTCCATTCAAATTTGCCACACTAACCTGCAGCGCTAATGATCAATGTCCAAATTTCTTAGCCTTTGGACCCCTGGCGCATCGATATTTTGGGCTTACTGCCAAGATTGACAGGACAGCAAAAATTCATAATTATTGCAGTCGAGTACTTTACTAAATAGGTCAAAGTTGAGGCTGTTCCTAAGATAACGGATGCAACCATCAAAAATTTTATATGGAAAAACATCATCTACCATTTTGGTCTACCCAATGTCCTTATTTCAGATAATGGCACTCAATTCAAAAGTAAGAGCATCAGAGGTTGGTGCGAAGTTTTGGGGATCACACAACACTTTATTTCAGTGGACAATCCTCAATTGTGCAGCTAGACAGAGGTAACCAATAGAACATTCCTTGACTATCTGAAAGCCAAGATATAGGACACGGGCATGAACTGGGCAAATGACCTCCCCAGGGTGTTATAGGCCTATAGGATAACTCCCTAAATAGCCACAGGTTATAGTCCCTTACAGTCTCATTTATAGGTCTGAAGCAATCATCCCCTTAGAGCTAATTCAACACACAACTCGAGTTATTCACTTCCATCCACTAAGGAACACATCAGAGAGAAAACTCAACCTTGAAATAATTGATGAGCATTGACAAGAAGCTTATAACATAATACAGTGCTATAGGTCGAGGATGGTCGAGAACTATAATAAAGGAGTCAAGTTGCTCTGTTTTAAAATCGGAGACCTCATTCTCATAAAGGTGGAAGTCTCCAAGAATATTGGTAAGCTCAACCCGAAATAGAAAATACCATACACTATTGTTAAAGTATCGAAGCACAATGCCTATAGACTAGCCATTATGGAAGGAGAAGAGCTCCCTCGCCCGTGGCATTGTTATAATTGTACTCATCAAGAATCAAGTTCCTAGTCAACCATGTAGTCAACCAATAAGTAACCCCTCACTACCACTCAAGTAGTTCCATGCTGCCACCTATGTTCTTGATCGACCCCATAGTCGACTAATAAGTAGCCCCTCACTGCTACTCAAGCGGCTTCATGCTGCCAATAAGTCCCTAGTCGACTTCATAGTCAATGAATAAGCAGCTTCTCGTTGCCACTCAAGCAATTCCATGCTGCCACTCATGTTCCCGGTCGACCCCATAATCGATATGCAAATAGCTTTATGCTACCAAACTCGTGTCGGCCTTATAGTCAACAAAGAATTAGGTTCTTGCCATTCAATCAGTTCCCAAGATTTAAATCGACCATAGCGTTAACCCTAAATAGCTACAAGCCACAAACCTTATGCTTTTCTGCCTAAATCTAATAATCAACCAAGTAGTCAATTAATAAATTGATCATACAATAATAAAAATTGATGATGCAGTCATGTGAACAAATTACAACACATCAGTTAACATTAAACAAAATCGACAACAGTATTGTTAGATTTTCTTGACAACGTTGGTGATAATAAAATGTTTTATCAATCATTCCCCACATCACTACGATAATAAAGTTGCATTTGACAATGTTCAAGAGATATCTTTAATGTAACAAGATTGAAATGAAAAACATCTTTTATTTATTGAGAAGTTGGTTATAATTCCAAAAAAAACAAAGAAGAAGAAAAAAGAACAATTCAGTTTTGGCTGGCCCACACCTAGTCGCCCTTAGGCCAGTCTGAGTCAGGCTCCAACAATGCGCAAGCAAAAGGCGAAATAGCTCGAAGTGGATAAAAAAGCTTAGCAATGTTGGGCATAAAGCTGGTCGAACGCAGCATATACTATGCTACATCGACCTGTTCCTCTCTAAGTTGTACCACAAGGTCTTTCGCAAATGCAAATTCATTAGCCAACTGTTCTAACTTTGCATTGACCTCAGTCTTCTTTTTTTAAGCTTCAGTTAAAGGCTCATCGGGTGTAGGGGTCACAGTTTTCTTCTCCTAGCCCTAGTTGACTCTGCCTTTTTTAGGGTTGGGATAAGGCTCTAGTTTGTCATTTAGTGCATGGCTTATCTTGCTCTTGTCGTTAGACCAAAAAGCATAACCCAGGCACTCGAGCAGCTTGACAGCCTTATGGAATACCTCACAAGCATTGTCAAGTGACATGATCACTCTCGTATTTTGAAAGGCAAGGCTCAAGATAAACTATTCGACTACCTTGCACCGCATCATAGGGAGGTGTCAGCTGAAGGCTTCCCTCACCTTCTCAATGGCCTCTACGTGACCTTGTGCTCGACCAAAGAAAAAGCTCACCTGCAAGTTCAAGTGAACCTTCTTTATTATTGAATCCATTTAACTCTGCTTCTCGATGGCCTAAACCAGCTATTGATCTTTAAAGTTCAGCTATTCTTGGAGCTCGCCACCTATTTAGTCAGTTGCTCGACCTGAAGTTGGAAAGACTTGAGCTACATCTTGAGGGTTTCTATATCCCCTCCTCCTTGCAACTTTTTCCTATCTGCCAAGGCCAACTCCGATCAACGAAAGATATTGTGGCCCATTAAGCTTACCTGTAACATGAGAATGTCAATCTATAGTACTACAACAAAAAAGGAATTCAATGATAAGTTGCCGATCTCATGCTTACCATATTACAATAGTAGGTTAATGCCTAGAGAACCTCAACCTGACTAAGGCTCATCAGTTTTTGTTGGTTGGGTAAGAAAAGCCCTGAGGTCAGCCACTTCAGGGTATTGTTGCTGGTCATTCCTTCTTAGGGGATGGAGGTTGAATCGATTATTTTGTGGCTTAAGTCAATTGCAAAGTGGGGCGGAGATAGCCGAGGGAGTTAGAATAGTACTCTATCACCAAGGTTTTTGAATAGGCTGTAGCCTGTCACCGCTTTTTGTTTTCCCTTATCATCTGCAGCCCTTTTCGGCGCTGAGCCTCCCTACTCAGCAATTTGCCTTTTACCCTGACCTACAAGGCTGCTTTGGATAGGCTCCTCTGAATGAGTAGATTAGGATTTGAGCACCCATTCAATTTGCGGAGCTACAGGAGTTGAGGTCAATAGTGTCAAAGCGGCTAACTCTATGGTAACTCCCTCTCATTGAGCGGCAGCAGCTCAGCGGTGTTCTTCATTTCTTAAGCCCTAGCTTAAGCTTCAATTCTACTCTTGGCAATTATCTGTTCTTGATCTGTAGATACAAACAAGATAAACAGGCATCAAAATTGAGAGGAAAAAACAACAATCACAATTAAAATGATCGATGAGAATCTCTACCTAGTTAATCAACCGCAAACAGGTCAAGTTGGGCTGGCGATAAGCCAACCAACACCAGACACCTTTCTTCAGTCAAAACTGAGGCCTCTATGTGCCCAAATTCGACCAAATCCCTAACAAAGGTATTAGGCCAATTAGGTGTCTAATTCCTCGACATCTCCATAGGCCCCCTCTACTAACCCCTCGAAATAGCAAAATCCCCTAGCCCTCGAACATAGAAAAAATAGTTTTCCCACTCTTGGCCGTACGAAAAAGCAAAGGATACTAAGAATTTTTGGAGGGATCGAGCACTCAAGTAGTAAAAACCAAATTCCTTGGTACTACCCGACTTCCATGACATAGATAAGTGGAATAAATTTGAAAAGTTGGCAAAGGAGGCGAGTTGATTATACAGATGCATTAGCACTGCAAAACTATAAAGAGTGGCGAAACAGTTGGGAAGCAATTAGGTTATACAAACTTCTAGACCCACCAAGAGGTCATTTATTGCTTGGGCAAGGGGGAACCTAAGGCTGCACCTCAACCATTCCTTAAATACTATTATAAACCCCCTAGGAGGTCGATGCATTCTACCCTGAGTCCCCAGCGTCAACAACTCATACTCCTCAAGGACATGATACACCTCCCTAATTCGTACCAGGTCGACAGATGATATTTGGGAGATTATTTTTGTATAGTGATCGGGTGTAAACAATCAACCTTGAGACATTAGATAATCACTCAGGCCAGCTTTGCCCTAGAGACTACCCTCTCTGTGCTCGAGCTACTCTAGCTGCTCAAACTCAAGCCATCACTTGACGAATTATCTGAACTACTATCATGGGCTATCTCAAATGCACTCTTAACCCTAGTTCCCCCCTAGGACGCTACACTCTCAGACTTAGTGTCATCACTATTTAAAGTGCTAGACATTGTTGCAAAAGAAATGGACGAAAAAGATTAAATAGGGAGAGCGATTTACAGTAAATATCCTGCAAACTCTAAGCGTAGGAAAGGTTTGGAGAACTTTGGAAATACGAACTCGATCGGATATAATTTCAGCAAAAGTATAAATGAAGACCTATATCCCACTTATTTATAGGCATTTGAGCATGGTAACCCAAGCATCAGTTATAATTACACCCTGCCTCTATACGCTTCGTATTCTATGAAGTAACTAGCACATTAAATGCAGTGGAATTGCCACAAACCCTTAGTTGAGAATTCAAAAATCCTGATTGAATATTTGAAATGAGTGGCCAAAACCCCGATCGGGTGTAAATGACCGCCATGATGGCCTATATACTCCCTGCTTCTGCTCATCGACAAGCTCAATCAAGATCGTGAGTGGGGGGAACTCATGATATGGGATAGCCCAACAGGTTGACTTAATGCGAAGGGCCCAACATCAATTCTGGGCTAGGCCACTCGACAACAACCATCTGATCGAGTATACTGTTATCAACTGCATTTGATGGGACGTTTCAACCGATCTAGCCTATTCGATCATCTCTTTGATCGACCAGCCCCATTTGTTCGATCAACTCTGACGACGACTCATATCTATGCCATATTTATTGTTTTGACAGGTAGCATACCTCTGCATTAATGGCGCGTGACAGCCGGTACAGTTGCTGCCACCACTTCCGATAGGGGGCGCCTGTCCATGGTACTATGCACCCTAAAAATAGGAGATGGTGTCACTTACAACTATCGAGATATGAAATGAATGCTAACCCCCTAGCGAGGACTAAAGTTCACTACACCTGATAAAGGCACCTTTGCCATAGTACACATCAGGAGAAGGCTATAAATACCTCATAACCAGCCACACTCCAGGTAATGCTAAATACATTATAAGCTCTCAATATTCTGTTCGATTATCATCTCTTGACTAGAGCTAACTTGAGCATCGGAGTGCCTTCGCCAGGGACACCTCAGCTAGTTCAACACGTGTTGTTGTTGTAGATCTCAAACCTTAAGAGGAATATCACTTGGATTACTCGACCTTCCAGGTC
Source organism: Jacaranda copaia (assembly GCA_014898725.1). NCBI lineage: Eukaryota > Viridiplantae > Streptophyta > Magnoliopsida > Lamiales > Bignoniaceae > Jacaranda > Jacaranda copaia. The sequence goes on along the minus strand of JACGDI010005413.1, from coordinate 622,169 downwards.
AAATTTACCCAAACACTACTTTTTTCACTATAAATGACTTTCAACCTCATCATTTTTGTATTACTATTTATATTAGTAAATATATTAACTATTAGACGTGAATTAAAATATTCTCAACACTATTTCAAGTATTACTTAAATAATTACTATTAATATTATTAATTACAGAAATATTAAAAAATTATTTAATTAACTATGCATAACACTGCTTTTAAAAAATTACATTGGCTTGTTACAATTAACAATAGTTTTTAATCAACCATTATTAATTTAATTTAATAATTTTTATTTATTTCAACATTATTATGTCTCATTATTTTCTTAATTTTATAATATTTTAAAATAAATTTAAAATTAAATTATTACACATCAATTCAACACAATCTTATATCAATTATTACAAATATATACATACATACATCAATCATCCATATATATACATATATTTATTAAATTCAAAAATATATTTCCAACATACAAAAAACTAAATAGTTGAGACTCCAAATTTCTTTTGTAATTATCCTAACTCATAAACAAAAATTAATTATTAATTAAAAAACAATATGCAAATTATGAAATACATACATACTCAAGAAAAAAAATAGATTTTAACTCACCAAGCTTATGATCCTACGCGCAGAGGTGAAGAGAGAAGGAAGCCCATGACTTTGTACCTTTAAATATAAATTAATTGTACTTTTTGATTATTTTAATATAAATTATTTATAAAAAATTGTGTGTTTAAATTAAGGAACTTAACTTAATTAATATCTTGAATTATGAAATATAACATAAATTAGAGAATATGAAATCAAAATAAATTTGATTTGACTAGTGAGACCAAGTGATGCATTCCAAATAAAATAGGGTGAATTATATCCAAACCCTTGAGGTTTGGCTTAGTTACAAAAAATTCTCGTTGTTTTGAAAATTATATTAACCCTCTTAAACTATGAAACTAAAATGTAATGCTGATGGAAGTATGAAACGATCAAAATGCCCTTCCATTAAAAATTCCAAAAAAAAAGAGGGAGAGAAAGTTGATATAAATATCAAAAGACATAATGTAACACCCCTGAAATTCAGTGTTTTTTTGGAAAATAAGGATTTAAAATTAAAATATTGATTGGTTGGATTTTAGGCTCGAAAAATAATTGAAAAGGCTACAATTGCAAGAAAATGAGAAGTTTTTGGGTTAGCTTTAGAAATTTGAAAGACTTGATTGGATCACATTTTAGAAGTTTTAGGGTTGCATGGTTATTATTTTGGGTCAAAGGGGGGCCAAACGAGGCACTATATTAAATGGGACCAAAAAAAGAGAAGCTTTGAAGTGTTGAAGGACCTAAATGAAATTCAACAAAACATTTTAGGGGCCAAATGTGAATCTGGAAACTCACCCCTGTAAATACCCAATTTTCATTTCTTTCCTCTCTATTTCTTTTCCTTCTTCCCCACGCCCAACAACACTCTCTTCGGCAACTTTTTTCGAGCAAGCCCCTTTCCCCAAAAATAACTGGCCATTTTTCCCCACACCTCCAACAACCACCTGACACCACTTGCTTAGCATTTTGGGTGGAGGGTCATTGGAAGCTTGAAGAAAACCAACCTCGGCAATCTTGGCAGGTTACGACAGAGCAACGGCCGGAATGAATTTTTGGGTAGCATTTCTAGGAGCTCTCAACTGGAGGACCTCAATGGTGCTACTACATGATCGATCCACCTAGCGGCGAAGGTGGAATCCAATGAAAACTTCACGACGGAGCAAGTTGATTTTGAGGATTCGGGTCGGCAATTGAGGGTGATTGAGGTTGTGAATGGAAAACTGAAGGCGGCATTAGATTCAAGAGCTCGAGAGGAGTAGTTTGGTGATGGCTTTAAGTTTTTTGGCAACAATAGATGGCGATGCTCTAACAACCCCAAGATACTTTCTTCCTCTCATCATGGAAATCGCGGTGGTGCTTTCAGTTTGTGAATTTGGGACCTTGATAATCGATTTATGGGTAAAAGAGTTGGGAAATGGGTTTGATTATATATAAATATTGTATCGTATTGCTTCAAATGTTGTACTATGTTATGAAATGAGGTTATCATATGGATTATATACATATAACGAGACCATGCATGGACTATAGTGTAATTAGTGGGCCCGATCTATATTATTTTATGTAACGTTAGGACTAAGTGAGATAACTAAGCAATTTAACTATGATTATGAAATTGAAATTTGTGATATGATGATTGGGTGATTTGAGATGATATGGGGCTAAGACTCGGTGTATGGATGCACTAGGATGAGTTTAGTAAAATTGGATAGTGTTATTTTATGAAGATTATAGGAAATTATTGAGTATTGTAATAAGAAAATCCTAATTCTATGAATTTGAGATTTAAGTGGCAAGAATTGGGTTAATTGCGATAATTAGATTATTATTGATGTTTTGTGATGATGATATGGGGATAATATGTAAATAGGAGCCAAATTATACTTCTTTAATAACTAAGGCTAATCCCATGACTATTTCTGTATTAGTAGCTTAGTTAGCAAATTTGTATTGATAGTACCGATTAAGCCCTATAATTATTATGTTAAGTGGGTAATTAGTGATTTTAGAATATTGATAAGTATACTAGTAAGAATTAAGGTTGAATGTGGATTTAACTATACATATACTCTTTTGGTTAAGTGATGAGGAAGTGTGTCCCACAGACCAGTAGACAGCAAATTGTGGTAGCTTTCTGAGACTACAGAGGTGAGGGTCTGTCATCCTAACCTTGTTATACCTATCTGTTCTTGTGGCATAACCCTTATGAGGGTTAACTTGATTGTATCCACTAGTAATTGCTTGGATTGTACTTGCTTATTTTATAGAGATTTGTACTCAATTATGTACTTGATCATAATCAATTGCTTGACTATATACCCTTGTGAGGGTTAGTACCTATTTCACTTTATTGAGTAAGTTTTTGTTTTTTTTGGTGCTCAGGACTTCATAGTGTTATCTATTTTGCACTTGTTCTTGTTCAGCTGAACTGATTCAGTTGAGACAGACCATTTCTCCCAAATAGATCCAGTTGAGACGATCCCAAGCCATTCGAGCCAACAGTCACAACCCCCAAGCTAGTACCTGCTGATAGCTTTGAACTGGTTAATACTTGTGATTGTTCTCAACTGTTTGTAATTGATCTATTTGTAAACTGATACTTGATTGCTTATATTAGATTTGTTCCTATTCTTATTAGTAATTAACAATTTGTTGGGTTGATCTTTTTCTAACAGATCCCTATTATTCTATATTATGAATATCCCTCACTAAGTCCTTTGGACTTACCCCCTTCCCCCCTTCATTTCTTCTATATTTTCTTAGACAAGACTGAATGATAAGCTTGAACTTTCGATTAGATTAGCGAGTATGTTTTTGTATTAGAATAGCCATGTGTAATTGCTAAAGGGCATACATGGGCATGTTTTTGCAACCCTAGAGATGTTGTGATATGTTAGGTTTGAATTTAACATTTGCAGGGTGTATGTATTATGTTGAACATTTTGGAACTACTAATGGTATGTGCTTAGTACTTATGTGGTATGTTATGGGATCACTAAAGCTTGTATATATAGTGTTTTTTGGAAGTTGATTAAGTTGAAATATGTTGCAATCTTTGATAATTCTTGTTGAAGTTACTTAAGTCAAAATTCATTGTTATTTCTGATAAGTTTGAAATATTTTTGACAGGTCATGCTTATTTATGAGTTTTGAATTAAGATTGAACTGGAGTAGCATTTCAGCTAGGGGCTATCTCGAATGGGGGCACTACACACAAATACCCTTGGAACTATTTATAATAATTTTGAATTTGAGAGGATTTAATTATTTGATGCTTTTTTTACTTTAAATTTATAAAATTTGGATATAACTTTAATATTTTTATTTAGATTTAAATATGACTTTAATAATTTTTTAAAAATTTAAATATGTTTTCTTATATAATAATAATTAATTTAATTAAATTATTTGATTGGATACCAAAGAATATTGCATGTAAATGTAAATATATATACACAACAAATACATATATTATGTATATATGCATACACTATATACAATAAATACATTCAATATAATACGCCATCCCTACTCCCTCACCCCACCCTACCCCAAATCCAGTATGCCTCTTGGCCATGGCCAACTGTGAGCAACTGGACGCCCACTACCATGGCCAGGCTGATCAGTTGTTGGCTCAGCCATGGCTAGCAACCAGCCACTAATCATTGGTTGGGTGGTCGACCATTGGCCTGGCCATGGCAAACAACTTTGTCACTAGGTGACTAGTCGCCCATTGCCATGGTCTAGCGGCCAACTGCTTGATTAGGGCTGCTTTGGTTTGGGGCCAGGGATGAGTTGGTGCGATGGTGTGGGGAAGGAGATGGATTTTGTTGGTTTTTTTTAAATAATTATTTAATATTATTAAGTATGTAATATAAAATATTACTTAATTAATTATGTTTTAGGTCTCAAAAGAATTATTAATTGTAAATAAATTCTTAAAAATTTGAATATCTTACATGACCACCTTAGGTATTTTTGTCAATGAAAAAAGGCTAAAGATGGTAAAAAATAAGGTCAATTAACATAAGGGTATTTTTATAATTTTAGCTAATTTTTTTAATGGCACTAGTCAAAATGCTAGTGTTGACTAATAATTGGATTAAAACATTGGACAATATCAAACATTAAGGGTATATGTAATTGTTTAAAAAATGAGAATTGTTTGTAATTATATCAAACCTCATGAGGTATGAATGTAATTCACTGTTTAGAAGAATATTTGTACTATATAGAACCTTTATTCTATACATTGGGTCTTAAATTTATCGGATTCTTTGTTAAGCATTAGATCTCAAATTAGATATATATATTTAGCCTTAAATTATGTCTAATTTACTGAATTCTTTATCAAGTATTAAATTATATTATTCCATACAGATTGAGTGATGCTTTACCTGAACATAGTTAGATATAATTTACTGGATTTAATACTATCTCCATACATAAATATATATATATATATACACACACACACGTACATAGAAAGAACTAAAAAAATTAATATAGAAAATCACATATTTAAATATATCAAGTATTTATTAACATTGGATATGGAGTTGCCAAAAATTAAATTAACATAAAATTTTATATTAATAACAAAATAACTCATATTGATAGTGATTTATACATAGAAATGTGTTGAGATGGCAAAGAGGGACGAAAGTAATATATCCACATTATTGTCACATAAAAAATATATATTTTTAAAATATGCTTGAATAATATTTTGCTTTATATACATTAGAATTGTATTTGAGCAATGACTCCAACTCTTTTTTCAATTTATACTAATAGTTTATTAAAAAAATTTGAAAAGAACTTACGGGTAGGGTAGGTTTAAGGATTTTGACAAAGAAAGGAAAATATGAGGGAAAAAGAAAAGAAAATAAAGAAATATATAAGTTTAAATTTATTTGGTTGTTAAAGAAAATAATGAAGAAATGAATGAGAAAAATATGAGTGATGAAATTGTTGGAGAATGGAAGAGAGTCCAAATCGAATTTTCTGTCATTTTTCTTATCATTTTGTGAAAAAGCTTTATTTTTCTTAAATACACTATATTTTTCCTAAAGTTTTTCTTTTTTTAATATTTTTTTAACAATCAAAAATAAAAAATATTTTTCTTATTATCTTTTTTTTCTTTTTCCCCATCAAAATTGAGGAACCAAACATAGTGTAAAGGATGCGATCGTTTCATTTGATTTCATGTTAAATCCCAACATACATGCAAGGGACTCTTCTTATCTATCCGATTCGAATCCATATAAAATTCGCAACTCCCTATAACTGATCAGTTCAATTATACAACAATTAAATTGTGTAAATCTCTTATAGTGATTCAGCGAGATGCTCGACAACTATTAGACAATGATTGCGCAACAAATTTTCCCGCAATGGACTTGAACTCACAGAGTGGTTCTATATTAATTGGACCATCAGCATCGAACATGTCTGAGACGAGAAAAAAGTTTGTCGTATTCTGCAACTCTTTTTCTCTGCTTTAGTAGGTACACTTGGAAATTTTTCATCTTTATATGCATCCTCATCAGTGGAAGAAGTAGGTGCACTTTGGTCAAAAAAGAAAGACCCTTTCTGGCCATAATTATAGCTAAGAGAAAGTGTTCACTGTTCTCAAAACAGTCCTCTTTGTATATTTTGATCCCAAATCTCGAACTATTACACAGGCAATTAATCCTAGTTATATGCGTACGTTGTATTCATGGGACTCTCATAAATTAAACGGTAGAAGTGAAGTACAGATCAAAATTTGGGCAAAATTAAAGTAGGAACTCACCATCCAAGATTTCGGACATCATGTCGAGACCTATTAAATTAAATTCATCAACAATGATTAATTAAATTGTATTGTACGTAGCATAAATTATTTTACTCTCTATAGATAGGCCTGAGTGTGAGTCCATGAAGTTGAATTTCAACGGTTTTATATCAACATTTATTAGTTTTTCGTACGCTTATTAAAAGATGCATTGGAGATGTATTTTTGTTTAAAATATTAGCTAAAATAAAATGAACAAAAGAGTTGTACATGCATACAATTCTTCTTGATGGTACAAATTATTTTGCCGGTGTATAATTTGGATTATTTTTTTGATGAGAGTACGTAGTGGGTCGGGATCATCGGATTGAATCGGGTCGAGTCTGGTACTCGATTGTTCGAGATCAAAACGTTTAATACCTAATTCCAACTTGATTGAGGACTGAATACATGGTCCCAAAACTTGATCCATAACCGAATTTAGACATCGGTACTGATTTTCTAACCTAAAATCTAGGCTAGATTTTGAGCCATATTTGGTTCAAAGATTGTGGGCTAGATTTTGAACCTCAATACTTGGCCAGATTTTGAGGTTCAAAACTTGGTCAACTTTTGAACAAGTTTCAATTTTATTTTTTTTGTTTTTTTTTATTTTAGTTTGGGGTGGGAGATGTGTGGACAGGGAGAGGGCCAAGGGGGGTGGGGCAAGCTAAAGTCAAAACAGAGGCAAAAGTTTTGCCTCTGTTTTAACTTTTAAATTTTTTATTTTTTTATTTTTACTAGGTATTTAATGTTGAATCGAATCCAGATTTGTTATTCGAATTCTGATCTAAATGAAAAGTATTGGGTAACCATAAAATCCCAATTGATCAGCTGAAAATCTGATCAAGTTGAGTGCCCAAATCCCAGACCCAAATGCCCACCCATTTTTTATAAGTGGGTGTTCATTTTTATATTAAATCAATTTATAAAGTTGTTAGCGTGCAATATGTCTATATGCTTTTACTTTAGAAAAAATTTAAAGACAAACAATTAGTTTAATATATAACCTTAATTTTTCTATTGATCAAAAGTTTAATATATAACTTGAAAGTTCTTTTTCCCTTTCCTTTTATTTAAGCAATTGAATCTCTTTACTAATAAACAAAAGGCATTACGTATGAATCATGCATAATATAAAACACAAATTTTTTTTTTCCAAATCTCTATCAACTTCAGAACTATATTGTATGGTATGGATTTGAGACATAAATATAGATATTGTGATCGATTTGAAAAGTATAATACAAATATATTACATTAAAATAATTTTATTTTGATTGAAAATGAGAATATAAGTATTTAATAATTTGTATAAAAAAAATTATGCATCCTAAGTCGTTTTAGTGACACGTGATAACTCGTGATAATCAAAATTAAAAATTTAGGAGGCAAGAGTTCCATCATTTAATTCAACAATTGCTCAATCATGTCCGAATGCCCACAGGTCACCATTAAGGCCACGTTTATGAGTGATTGACGGGTTGAGAAGATAAAGCATGTGTTTTTCAAGCCTAATTTTTGTATTGGACTGTTGGGTGGTTAGGTCCTCCATTGACTGCCACGACAATTTGAGCCCTCAATTAAAACTTTGCCTTTTTTAGTCAAACTGTCACCTCAATTCCACATCATTGAATTTAAGTATTTATTACTTTTATTTCGCCCAAAAGAAAAAAAAGAAAGAATTTAAATATTTACTTGTTTCCTTCTTAATTTGACTGCGAGGTAATAAATACTTTTAATTTTCATTGTCTACAAGCTTTTCTTTTAGAAATTTATTAACAAATTGTAGCCAACTTATTCAAGGGCAGAATTGGACATGAATAAGATCCAAGTCTACCGCCAATCCAGTCTATTTTGGATAGATTTAAAACCATTAACGATGTTTGAAATTTATTTCACTCCACTGTTCAAACATTGTATATAATTTTTGTATTTGTATATATGTATCTATATGATGTATATTATAATATACACACAAACATAAAATATCAAAATATTACTTCTATAATTATAAATAATAAATTAACATTAATAAATAGTTTAGATTTTCAATATATAAATGTAAGAAGCATGTGTTGTATTTTTAATATTTTTAAAAACTAAAACATAAATTTATAATTTCAATAATTACTTTTTGGTATTTAAAAATGTTACAGTAACATTATTCTTAATTTTTAAATTTTTAAAAATTATAAATCGAATTTGGCATGTCTAATAGCAAATATGCTGGACTTTACATAGCAGATTCTGAGTATGAGCACATCATATGAAGAGTCCCAGACAATATTCAGTCTTGAGTTTTTTGACAAACTTAATCCATGCCAACCCATCGACCATCGTCATCCTTAAATTTGTTGACGGACGAAAACTCAGGTTTTGTTTGGATGTGGCTGGTGTGTTTCAAAAGAAAATTTTGGTAGAATATATTTTGGATGAGAATGAAATTATATTTGATTGTATTTTGAAATAAAAAATAAATTATATTGTCAATGTTTTGTTTTTTTTCATGTAAGTTTTTGTTTCACTAATGACATCACATTAAGGTTTTATATTATTATATATTATTTTATGATAATATATTTTAAATGATAAAAAATTAAAGCATTAATTAGGGCCAATTCATAATTAATGATAAAAAAATCGTAGTATTAGCTACAAAATTGTCTTAGTTAAGTTCGAAATTGATATTCTTGTAGTTAACCTTGTTACAATTAATCGATAGCTAAATAATCATTCCTTTTTATATATATTAATTTTTCTACGAATAATATATAGCTATTTGTTATGCTTCAAATGTACAATACTACGGATTGATAATTAATAAAAATAAATTAAAAAAGTTACAGTTTTTACAAAAATTTATAGTTAGAATTTGTAGTTACAGTTACAAAATTAATTTTATAGTAATTTTTCATAGAGATATTTAATTGTTTTAGTAGTGGTATCATAATAATGATTGGTAAATATATATATATATATATATATATTAATTGAAGTAATAATCATTTGAAATAATTATAATTTTCAATAATATTTTGGATGAAAAAAAATAAATTTTGGGAAATTCTTTATTTGTATTTCGAAAATATTTTGGAACAATGAAAACATTTTTTAAAAACATATCAAAACATAGTCTAATTAAATTATAGAATTAATTGCAAATGACTGGAGCATTATCCAAATAAAGTTAAAATGCTACCAAGGGAAACTGAATGCACGCATTACATAAGTAAATATTTAAAGATAAATAAACTTATGAAAAAATTTGCTCATTAAGCGAGAAACAAAGTAATGCTACACGATACATTATGATTAATAGCTTTCAACCATGATCTTTATTTGTGAGAGTGAAGCAAAAATTATTTTTGTAATAAAATATTGGATGGATTTCACTTCATCCCTCGTCATTAAATTCGTTTGGCGACTACTTTTTTCGCCTTTTTACTGCTTTACTTTGTGCCGTTCATTTTTTTCATAAATACATTTTAATTACAATATTTTTATTTTAAATGATTGACTTATCAAATTTGTCCCTTTCTACATAAAGAAATCGACGGAACATTTAGCACACCAACTTACGCGTTTTGTATTACTGGATTAACTAGCTTTCAACACGTGCATTGCATGGGAGAAAACTTTAATCTCAAAAATTTATTATATTTAATTTAGTTATAGCTTAAAAATATTGATATTTTTTGTAAATATTACAAATATTAGAGAGAAAATATTAAAAAAGTTAATAAAAATTTTATTAAATACAATTTAATGATTGAATAGGTGAAACATAACAATATTTCATATAGAAGTGGCTTATATGTCATTAGATTTGATTATTGTTGTTGCAACATTCCCTACAGATCTTCATATTTTACCTATACATAAAATATTTATTAAAAAATAAATTAATATAATTATGTATTTAAAATTCTTAATTTCAAATTCATCTACTCAAACATAATCCAAAAGTATGTTTAGTTTCCAACTATATAAAAACATCAAAGTTAAAACAAATCCTTTATCATTTTGTTTGTTCTTAACATGGATTAAAAAAAATATATTATGATAAAAAATAATTAAAAAAACAAACTCTAAGCCATCACCAAAACATCATTCGAACAAAATGATAAAAAAAACAAATAAATCATCAGTTAAAAGAAGCCATGACATGAAAAAACAAAAAACAAAAGCAAAAAAATAAAGATAAATAGTAGAAGATAAAATTTTTAACTTACCACAAAATTGGTAATTCAAATTTCTTGATAAATTAACTTGGTTTTTAAACATAAAAATTTATTAATAATAGAAAACTATATGAAAATTATATAATATTCAACAAAAATAGAATTGAATTTACCAAGTAAATGACTCCATAACAGTGACAAGGTGAACAAAAAAGAAAAAAACAAATGTTTTTAATAGTAAATTATATGTTTTGGTTATTTTTAAAATAAATTACTTGTAGGAATTCTGAACTTCGATTAAAAAATTTAACTTAATTAAAATATTTAAATATGGAATATAACATAATTTAGAGAATATCAAATTAAGGTAAAATAATCCACGCCAAACATATCCTTCTGATTTCCTACTAATTTATTACTCGTAATTTATTGATGATCCAAAAAACCCTTTTTCTATTGCATAGTCAAAATGATGAAAATTCATTATTGCGATGCAAGCAATTTTTTTCAACATATTTTTATCAAAATAAAATATATTATCTATTGTCCTTAAAGGATAAGGGTGAAGATATGTTTGTGAGTTGAATTAATTTTAATTAAAAAAGTTATATATATATATATATATTTGTTAAATAAAATATTTTAACTTATAAGTACATAACTATTTTTATAATTCAGTAGTTCAAGCAAGTAAAATTTGAAATATTAAGTTTTTTATATTAATTTAATGGGCAAATATATTTAATCATTTATCACCATAATTTAATTTAATCATAATTACAATTAAATATATATTGGTTAGTAAAAATGAAAAGGAATAATTTATTTAATGGCGGAAAGATTATAGATTTAAAAATTAAATATATTACATTTAATATTGAAGAATGTTGACATGAGTATTGAATTGGTGGTTTAAATTTATTTAGTAATATATTAATATGAAGGGTCATAGAAATTAATATGAAAAGTTACACATATATTAATATACATTAAGAGAGTTACAAAATGAATATAAAAAATCATGCATATTTATATGCATATAGAGTTACAAGTAATTAATTAATATAGTATTTTTATATCAATAATAAAATAACTCATCTTGGCAAAAAGAAATAAAATTAATTTATCCACTTTATTGCTAAATAAAAAATATACTTAAGATATGATTTTGCATCATTTTACTTTATATAAAGATAAATTAATATATATATATATATGCATGTATATAAATATACATATATATATATATAGAGAGAGAGAGAGAAATAAAAAAATTAATATGGTAGATCACTTATATAGATATGTTGAGTACTTACGATTATTGGATATGAAGTTATAAAAAAAAATCAATTAATATAGTATTTTATATTAACAATCAAATAACTAAAATATCAAATTATAAAATAAATTTTAATTTACTCTCTCTATATATAATTGTAACACCCCTAAAATTTTATTTATTTTATTTATAAAATACGATTTCATTGTTATTTGAAAATTTTATGAATTTTACATTATTAATTATTTAAAAAGTTTTGTGGGTTAAATTATAATTTTTGTAGATTTAATTGTGTTCACTTTTGAATAACTTGGGGCTAGTTATAATTTTCTAAAAATTTGAGGTAAAATTTCATAATTTTAAATTTTATAAAAAATAAAAATAAAAATCAAACCAAAAATTAGATTTTTGGTCAACGGGCAGGGCCTTTTCCTTACTTTTCCTTCCTTTTTCTTTCTTTCCTTTTCTTCTTCCTTTTTCCTCTCTTTTTTCTTCCTTCTTCACCGAGATTTAGCCTCCATCTCCGGCCATTTCTTAGAACCACCAATCGGGCAGCGGGGCGGCGGCAAATGGAGGAGGATCGAGGCATGCATGTCACGGGGCTGCCATGTTTCTTCTTTTTTGGCAATGATTCTCCATTCCGAGGGTAGGGTTAGGAATCTCTTGATGAGAGGATCGCGAGGGTACCCTTGCATGGCAATTCCGACGACGGTAAGGCGGTGATCGGAGCTTATCAGAGAAAAGAAGAAAGTGGTGATTTTTGGCCCGTTCCTGTGTGTACACTGTTTGGAATTGGAAATGGAAGATAGCATTGGAATTCTTAAGATGAGAGGAACAATCTGGTGGTGAAATCTCATTTTTCGGCAGCGACGGATGGTGGCGCTCCAGCGACTTTCGACCAGTTTCTTCTCCTTGCCCCGACGATCGTAGTAGTGCTCTCGATTTGTGGTTTCAAGGTGTCGATCGAGAAATATTGGCTAAAATACTAGTGAATTGAATAATTTAATTCTAGATGTAATCTGAGTAAATCATTAGACTTATTTATGATATATAAACTAGTTAATTGGACCAAAATTATGATTTAGGATCAAGAACTAAGACATGCAGGATATATATGTAAGCATCATAGATTCAGTCAGATTGTGCTAAATACCAAATTTAGATTTAATAAGGATGATGAGAATTATGTAATGTTATGATTAATTAAGATAAATAGGCTATTTAGCTATGATTTATGAAATTGGATTATTATTGAAGTGCTGGGATGATGATGTGAGGATGATATGTCAATGGGAACCGAGTTATACTTCTTTAATAATTGAGGCAAATTTCATGACTATTTTTGTATTAGTGGCTTAGTTAGCATATTTGTATTGATAGTGTGGCCCAAACTCTATAAGTGTTATGTTAAGAGGATAATTAGTGGTTTTGGAATATTGATAAGTATATTAGTAAGATCTAAGGTTGAATGTGGATTTGATTATAAATATACTCTTTTGGATTAGGTGACTTGGAATTGGAACCCAAGGGCCAGTAGACTACTAATGGTGACTGTAGTTTTCTGAGACTACGAAGGTGAGGATCTCCCACTCTAGGTATTGCTTCGTTTAACTTGCTATGATATTGTTGAAAACCCCTATGAGGGTCTCCCACTCTGGATATTGCTTTGTTAAACTACTCTAAATTGTTGGAAACTCCCGTGAGGATTTTCCAATTTAGCGTTATATTTCTTATCTATGGTTGGAATAAGCCCTTGTGTGGGTTTCTCTATTTCTGAATCATATTCTGATCTGTATTTGAAATCTGTCTACTATCAATTATCTGTTATCTAATTTAAATACCCCTATGAAGGTTATTTCTGATATCAATTTCATTATTCTAGCGCCCAAAAATTCTGTCTGTTATCTGTTATTTTAATATCTGTTTGTCTCGTATTTGTCTGTCTGTACTATATCGATTGCCTTGTCGGCGTAATTGTTATGAATTCTGTGTTTATTGGCCATGCTGGCTAATCTATTTTCTGTTTATTATCTTCTATAGCCTTGGTGGCATATTGTTATGTTCTGATCTGTTGCTTTGAAATAGACAGTGCGCTAGGGATTTGCCCCTGGGCATCTGTACGAGTAGTTATTCTATTATCTGTACGATGATATGTGGGCTGAGTGCCAATCTTATGCGGAATGCTGGGATACATGGGACACGCCTTGCAATTTGCCTGGGTGTCCATGATATGCTAAGCGGCTTGCTTAGGTATCAGCGATACACTAAGTAGCTCGCTTAAGTATTCACAGTGCGTCATACAGTTTGTATGGGCACACCAATTGTTTGCCAAGTTGTCATGCTTTGGGATTATTTGTTTGATTGGTATAAAGAGATTTCGATATGCAGGTTTGTTCTAATTTGTTGGACTGTATATTATATTCGAATTTGTTCTGTTCTGATAGAATTCTGATTGTTTTGTTTACTCTTGGAGCAATAAGGACGGTGTAGTTCTTGATCTACATCTGGTTGTTGTATGTGCTGGACGAGCCGTCTGTATTTCCTCTCAACTGTGATCGATCGAGATGCTCTATACCTCCCGAGCAGAATTAGTTGAGACGATCCCTAGCCGTTCGAGCCAATAATTACAACCCCGACTTAGTACGTATTAGAAGTTTTGAATTTGATATCATTTGTTCTTGGACTTGTCATTGTTTGCATAAACTTGTTATTGATTGTTCTTGCTTGTGCTTGATGCGTCTCTGTTTTGAACATAAATTGACGATTCGTTGGGTAGATTTTCCCCGACAGATCCCCGTTATTTCTTAATAAGAATATCCCTCACTAAGTCCTTTGGACTTACCCCTCATACTATTCATGTTTCTCAAACAGGATAAACTAGCGAAAGTGGATCTTTAGCTTGGGCTGAAGAAGGGATACACTTTGTAATTGAATAGGTGCTTATGTGTAAGTTTAAGATCTCTCGAATGCTAAGTTTGGAATCAAGATGTTGTGATATGTCAACTGTTAGCTAGGATCTGAGACTTGTATAATTTTGTTGAGTATTCAGGGGTTGAACCATAATGTGTATATTGTGTTTTATTTTGATTGATAGCTTAATTTTGTCGCTGCTTTTGGTTAATTAAGTTTGAAAAGTTCATTATCGGCCTATTAAGGAAATTATGAATTGTAATTTACGTTTGAACTAGAGTGGTGTCTCAACTTGGGTGCTATCCTAGGAAGGGGCACTACAATAATGATTAATGATTTTTTCAAAGAAAACTCTTGATGTTAGTGAATATTTTTACTGAAATACTAAAAATATTTATTATATATATGAAATACTAAATTTGGTATTAGTAATTTTTAAAAAGAAAGTTTCAAATCTTAGTGGTTAAAATATCAAATTATAAAATAAAATATTATATATATATATAGAGAGAGAGAGAGAGAGATACATGAATAAAAAAATCAATATGGAAGGTTACATTTATAGATATATTGAGTACTTACCATCATTGGACATAGAGTTACTAAAAAATTATTTAATATAGTGTTTTATATTAATAATAAAATAATTCATTTTTATAGTAAATTATATATGGAAAATATAGAGATGGCAAAAAGGGATAAAAGTAACTTATTCTCATCATTGCCATATAATTAACATTTTTAAAATAGGATTGAACATCATTTTACTTTATCGGCTTGTTTACTTCAATTGATTATATTTGATAAATATATAATTATTCCTGATTTATTATTTGTTTGCCTTGCTATAGGGGCCTTGATAAGTTATTGGCCTTATATTGAGTTGGAATATGTATCAAGAGGAGATATGCTTGATACATTTTTCTTGGGTTAGATAAAATTCAAAAAAATCAAATTTTCCTTAATTAGTATGTAAAATGATTATTAAAATAAATAATAAAATATTATAATTGATATGGGATGGCCCAACAGGCCCAACAGGCCTCTTTTCACAAGGAATACAGCACACGAGACTCAATGTCGAATGATATAAAGCAGCAGGCCCAACAGGCCCAAGATCAGAGGATCCAACCCACTAAGCCCAGAGGCAAGTCACTTTGGTCGACCTGTATCGACCTCATATAAGAAGTCCCGTAGTCGACCCGTATCGACCAGAGGGCAACTTCCACAGTCTAGTGACGAAAGCCCAGTGGCGAAGTTGGACTGGTCGACTAGTATCGATCCTATATTGTAAGCCGCGCGGTCGACCCGAGTCGACCTGGAATCCATTCACGAACTCATCGTCCAAAAGTGGTCGACATGAATCGACCCCCTAGTTGCAGATGGGACAAGTTGAATCTTTATATGATGACTACACGTGGTGGCAGATGTGACTACTGCGTACGGATGTAACCGCTCCCACCAACTCTGACAACTCTGCCAACAACTTTGGCAGAGCCGCGCTCCTACTGCTGGCACTACCCAGGAAAATAGGAGATCATGCCACGTGGCTCAGCCCCGAGATCTGGGCCTAAATGACTATCATGCCCCAGTTATGAAATAAGCCGAAGTGTACCTGACAAGGGCACTTGGGTAATTGGATGCTTCCTTCAGATGATAAATAAGGCCAACACTGCTACGCTCAAGGTATTGAAACATTACTGCTTTACTACATACATTCTGTATTTCCTCCATCTCACCAAAAACCTTACTTGAGCGTCGGAGAGCCTTAGCCGGGGCAACTCCGGCTAGTTCACGTTTGTTCTTGTTGCAGAACTCAAGCCCAATATCAACTCAATCCACCGGACTCCCGGACCATTCAGCTCATTGCAGCATCAATAATCATAAAACCTTATATTTTATTTTAATTTACTTTTTAATTAATCTTACCAGCCAAACATAAAATTATATTGCTTTATTTTAATAGATTTAAAACATATCTATTTGTCTATATATCATTCATAATCACATTATTCGAAACAAACTTGTCCTATAGATATTAGATAATTCATTTTTATAGTAAATTATATATGGAAAATGTTGAGATGGAAAAAAGGAATAAAAGTAACTTATCCACATCATTGCTATATAATAAATATTCTTAAAATAGGATTGAACAATATTTTACTTTAAATATATTAGATATATTGCATTTAATATTGAAGAATATTGACATGAATATTGAATTGGTAGTTTAAAATTATTTAGTAATATATTAATATGGAGAGTTATAGAAATTAATATGAAAAGTTACGCATATATTAATATACATAAAGAGAGTTACAAATGAATATAAAAAATCACACATATTTATATGAATATAGAGTTACAAATAATTAATTAGTATAGTATTTTTATATTAATAATAAAATAACTCATTTTGACAGAAAGAAATAAAGTTAACTTATCCACATTATTACTATATAAAAAATATACTTAAAATATGATTGAGCATCATTTTACTTTATATAAAGATAAATTAGTTCTATATAAATTAATAGATACATATATATATATAAATAGACATATATTTAGAGAGAGAGAGAGAGAGAGAGAGAGAGAGAGAGACAGACATACATATACAAAAAATTAATATGGAAGATCACATATTTAGATATGCTGAGTAATTAATATTATTGGATATGGAGTTATAAAAAATTCAATTAATATAGTATTTTATATTAATAATCAATATAGTATTTTATATTAATAATCAAATAACTAAAATATCAAATTATAAAATAAAATACAATTTACTCTCTCTCTATATATAATGATTAATGATTTTTACAATGAAAACTCTGAATGTTAGTGAATATTTTTACTAAAATCCTAAAAATATTTATTATATTTGTTAATACTATTAGTGATTAATAAAAATGTTTATTATATATATGAAACACTAAATTTGGTATTGGTAATTTTTAAAAATAAAGTTCCATATCTTAGTGGTTAAAATATCAAATTATAAAATATAATATAATATATATATATATATAGAGAGAGAGAGAGAGAGAGAGAGTTAATGCTCCATACATCAATTTGGCAATACATACATAAAGTAATATATATATATTAATTCCATACATAAATCAATATATACATATATAGAGAGAGAGAGGGATACATGAATAAAAAATCAATATGGAAGGTTACATTTATAGATATATTGAGTACTTACCATCATTGGACTTGAAGTTACTAAAAACTCATTTAACATAGTATTTTATATTAATAATAAAATAATTTATTTTTATAGTAAATTATATATGGAAAATATTGAGATGGCAAAAAAGAATAAAATTTACTTATCCACATCATTACCACATAATAAACATTATTAAAACAAGATTGAACAACATTTTACTTTATATATATTAGATAATTCATTTTTATAGTAAATTATATATAAAAAATGTTGAGATGACAAAAAGGAATAAAAGTAACTTATCCATATCATTGCCATATAATATACATTCTTAAAATAGGTTTGAACATCATTTTATTTTAGATAGTAAATTATATATAAAAAATATTGAGATGGCAAAAAGGAATAAAAGTAATTTATCTATATCATTGCCATATAATAGACATTCTTAAAATAGGATTGAACTGTATTTTATTCTAGATATATTAAATTCTATCTCTTTTAAAAATATAATTGATTAACTTCATTTTACTACCCCTAACAGGATGAGGGTAATGTTAAAAATCCTTTTGTATTATAAAAATCTTAAACCGTCCCCATTGGGAACCCTATTTGCCATTAGTCCATTAATAGTTGAATAACTGATGTCTTTTTTTTTTTTAATCCAAATTGTCTTTTGATAAATATATTTAAATGGATTAAATTTATTTTTATCCTTATACTATGAGGATTGTATTAAAATTTCCTTATACTATTAAAAACTTGAACCCCTCAAACCCCACTCAACCCCCCCAAAATAAATAAATAAATGAAAAATGAAAAACAAAACAAAACAAAATCCCTCCTCTCATAATGAACCATTTATAAATAAGAGCATGCTCCATTTCTGTAGCTTCAATATCAAATTTTTTGGCAAAAGAAGAAACATCGCCTTAATGATATTCATTGATCTAGATTTACGACAATTAATGTCAAAGAGCTATTCTATAATATAAATGTCAAAGAGTTCTCAATGCTGAAGCAAACTATGTGATGTAGTAAACTAGCACCTGCAGGCACTTCATGGTCTCCAAATATCTTAGAACAAAATCTTGATGGCTAGCTGTTGTAATAGGGATGTAAATAGCTTTTTGTTTATAATCTTTTAATGATAATTTATTTTTTTTACAATAAAAGCTAAAATAGATGCAAATTTATACATTAGATTAAGCCAAACATATGTGATTAGGAAATAGAGCTATATCAGTATTATTGAAGAAATTAACAAAAAAAAAAAAAATCAAAACTCTTCAACTTATCAATTAATAAAGCTATATCAAAATATCATATATCAAGCCATATCAAATTAACATTGGGAGATGGTGAAGAACCAAGCATTGAAAGCATGCAAAATTCAAATTGAGTATAATGGAGCATTAATTAAATAAATACAAGAAAGTTAAAAAAAATATCAAATGATTTGTTATTGCTCAGTGTATCTTAATATTGTTATAAGACACTGCAACAGAAGAATAAAAAAACATAATATATTTGGTTATGTTTTATTTCATTTGTAATATAAGATCACCTAATAATAATAGCAATATAAGATTACCTAGCTAATAATAATAGCAAAATATGAAAATAATTCTTTAATTGAATACTCTAATTGTAAAAATCCCCAAATTCTAAAGTTTCAAAATTGAGAGCATATAAATTGATTCAACTTGAAATAGCTCTTAACTGTTTTTGTTATTTCTCCTACAAATTACAGTCTCTTTGAATTCAACTATTACATTTTTATAAGATTTTTGAGTTCAAGATACATTCTACAATTTCTGTGGGCAACTAAATCTATTCGTGAGCTCCTTCATGAGATTTGTCTTTTTCTCCAAAATATTAGATTGATTATTAAGGCAAAGAGGGCTATTATAGTGTAAGGGTTTTTGATATCAACGACTTCTATAATACAAGAGGACAAAATAAATTTAACCCCTTCTAAAAAAATGTGAGGTGTTCCAATATTTTGAGTAATTAATTTACTTTATGAAGGTTATATTACTAATTTAACATTGTATGTTAAAACATTAGTTGGTTCATCATCAACAGAAGAGAGGGGTGCAGTTTTCTAAAAGTTTTTATGGTATAAAGGAATTTTGATACATCTTCCAGAATATAAGGGAATAAAATGAATTTAACCCTAAAAGATATTGTATTCTGTAAAACCTAAAAGTATACAATTAGAAGTATTAATTATTATTGTTGAATTGTTATCTTTTTACGTTGTATCATGCTCATAAATTTAAGATTGTATATAGTGACATGTACAGAATCACAATTTATACATAAATAATAATATCAAAATAAGTTGTATTTTGTACCCCAGATAATTATTTTACAGTTGTACTTTACAAGTGCTTCCACGGACCTATATGCTATACTTCGCCAAGAATTCTTAATATACTCACACATATTAAATATAAAGAATTTTCATTCTGCATTTGCTCAACTGAATTAGTTGATATCGTAGGCTAAGGAATTCATAGTATCAAGCATTTATAATGCATTGATGTTTTAAAAAGCATTTGTGTCATATGTGATATATATTGGGGATTATATTAGATATGGTACGCCTTTGTTACGTATCCAACACATCATTCAATGTCTTTATAAATTAGATAAAAATAAAAAAAAATAAAATTAACACTCTTAATTGCATGGACAATATCTACTAAATTTTAGACAAATTTACATATTAAAAAATATACGTATGACAAAAGAATTAATTAGAATTAATATTTTCTATATCTATATCACTACTTACTTTATAAAAATAAAACTTGTTTGCCAAATATCTATATCTATATATATTGTACAAATCACACTAGATAAACCAAACACAATAATTGATATGAACTTTTTCTTTACACTTCTATACATATGTCCTTTAAAATTTACGGTAAAATTCATTTTAATCCCCTGTACTCAAATCTTGTCCGATTTTACCTCCTTGTACTTTTAATTGCATCGCTTATCTCCTTAATACCATTAAGTTATTTTTTTATTAAATGACTAGATTGCCCATAATCTATTGCTTTCCATTCAATTCAAATTAAACTCATCTCCACCAAATCATTTCCCACTCATTTATAGTTGGATTCAAGTGCTTTACTTTTTATGTCAAATATATAAAAAAGTTTTTAAATATATATTTGGATTTAGAGAGAATTCATGTTAAAATCGAAGCAAGATTTGGTGTTGTTGATTACTAGAATCTTAATTTTACTTGAAAAAGATGGTTGTGAGCATTTAGTTTGCAAACAATAACTCATACTTACGAGATGAGACAAACCTGAGTGATCTTTTGAAAATTCTTGGTGCGGGGCGGGTGCATGGGGCATATTGCATTCCATTTCTACAGATTTGAAGAATAAATTTGCCGATTGGTACAAGAAAGAGTAGTTTGGAAGAGTTGTTGACAAAAAATATTAAAGTAGGGACATTTTAGATATATTAGTATGAAATATGGTGATTTAATAGAAATTAAAGAGATTTTAATTAACGAAGTTGAAGAATTGAAGCAAAACTAAGACTACAAGGAGGCAAAGTGATACAAAGAAAAGTACAAAAGAGATAAAGTGAGATGAAGTCTATAGGGGGGTAAAATGAATTTTTCCTTGAATTTATTATGGATTGCTTATTTATATATATGCATACGTGCATACGAATATTATACTTATATAACAAAAAAAATATTTATCAAATAGTTTCAAAGCTATAAATATAGTATGACACTGAAAATTGAACAAACAACTCATAAGCAGTGACTTAGTTAAGAAACTTTACTAGAAATATAGTGAAAGTGAGCTTTCATAGGACACTCATTACTACTTATGGGCCTAAATTTAAGTGATCTAAAAAAGATCAAAATGAAGTTTATGTGATATTAAGTGAAGACTTGAAACTTACTGTTGTTGAAAAATCAATCGATGACTATTTAAGCAAATCAACAAGCAATCATTGAAAATGCATGTTTGTGGAATTTGTGCATCGTCGGATGATAATTGGCGCTTTACACTTTAAAAATACATTTAAAAGTTATTTTACGCATTCAAAATATAAAAATGGCAAAATGTACCTTAGTAATATATGTCCTTTGGCAAATTGCACTCCAAAATAATTTTTTATTAAAATAACTAAACTTAAGTAAGGGCAAAAATGTCCAAACATCTTTTAGGGTTAATCTCTCACTTAAACTTTCTAAATCTACTTCACTTTTTTTTTCCCTCAAAAAATTACCCTCTATAAAAAAGGAACATAAAGAGTTGTTCATCCCCAAATTCACATAAGGTTTTCTTCATAATCATTCAATCATCATCTCAAAACTCAAAATATCATAATATCAACTTTAAATAATTATTTTATTAAATGATGGTAAGAAAATTGTCTAGAAGGTGCTCGAACATTTTTGTCTTTGTCTAAATTGATTAATTTTGACAAAAAAACACTTTGGGGTGCAATTTGCCAAAGAAAATATATTTTCAGGATGCGTTTCACCATTTTTTTGTTTTGAGCGTACAAAGTGCTTATTAAATGTGTTTTCAGGGTGTAAAGTGCCAATTACCCATCATAGCATATTATTGCAATATGCTTGTACTCTTTAAAATAATTATAATCTAGTTTAAATATTTCATAATAATAAAAATTTGGTTTAATCAGACAAAAGAAGTTACCACAGTGGTAGGCGCACCCGCTGTTCTCTCAATTGTCAAATCGCTCTTAGAAGTCAACCGCATCTCTTCATGTTTTTGGATAAGAATAGGATGAGTTACAACTCCAATCAATCCTGAGATTTGGGTAATTATTAAAATACTTTCATTATTTCATAAGTTATAAATAACCAAAATATATTAACCTCTGAGTACCCACCAAATTACTTGTCATTTTATTCACACAGGAATTACACTTTCAAAACTTGTTTGACCGCCAATTTAGTTGACCTAAGAATTTTGATGGAAAAAGAAAAAGGCAAGCCGGAGCAACGCTCCCTGGAAATGATCCCGGAAGAACAAATAATTATTGAGAAAACAATAAAAGGGATCAAATTTGTCTTTCTCTTATTTTCTTCATCCCCCGGTTAGAAAAATGAACTTTTCTGAATTAAAACTGATGTTTCTTGTAC
>JACGDI010005413.1:560072-589174 GCA_014898725.1 Jacaranda copaia | reverse complement strand
AACCTATCATCCCACATCCTCAAAAGTTAAAAGTAATCTTAAACTTGAACAAAAGCAATCCAAAACCATCATAAAACTAATCCAAGGGCAACCAACCAATGACCAATCCCAAGGCAACCAAAGACCAATCCAAAACTAATGCAAAAGCTAATCCAAAAAATGCCAAAAAACTAAATATCTATGAAATATAACTATAATAATATTTACACATTCTCAAAAATAACATTGTCAATGTAAAATTATCATAAACAAACTTCATACATAAGGAGTTCTACCACCCTAAAGCCTTCCAAAAAGATCCAACAATTCAGTTTCAATACTAAATGTTCCAAAATATTGCAAGCATCACAGTTGAAGAATACTACAACTTCAACACTATATTTGCATTCAAAAAAACTTCAAGAAATTACAACTTTACATCTCCTAATTCTACTTTCTCCTTTGCAATGCCCTTTCAATACATCATGTGCAGTGGCTTTCCTTTTTCTCTGCATACTTCCAACTTTGGATCTAGAGCTCACTGTTGCACTTGTTGGAGCTGAAGTAGCTAGATTTGACCCAGTGGGACCTAAACCAGTAGAAGCAAGAATTGATGCACTTGGAGCTGCTCCTAATGTTGCTACTCTTAAATGGGGGCCCTGATGTATTTGACTTTTTTTTGCTAGGTTGTTTGCCAAGCAATACTTTATTCCTGAAGCCTTGGTATGTTCCTTCACCTCTAGAGGTTGATTGTTTCTATAATTTTTAAATACAAACATGAGTAAATTACTAGAAATTCATATCATCTGAAAAAATAATTAATGATTAGTTAACTTTCTTATTCCTGGTTGAGGAACAGAGATAGGGTGAGGGTGGACATTAGTTGTAGAAGCTTAACTGGTAGCAAGGGCAGTTGAACCTTCAGTATTCATCTCTGTTGGAGGGTCCCCATGCAAAGAAAAGTATAACGTTAAAAAGGAAGGAAAGAAATTAAAATAATAATAAATTGAACATGTATATAATAACATACCTTGTATAGCTTAGAATTTGGATGCATAGGATTCTTGCAAGTAGGTTTGTTATGGTCTGTTTGTAAACATTTTTTGCATGTATGAGTCAGGCCTTTTCTTGTTGAAGTGCTCCCCCATACCTCGTTTGGTCCTCTCCTTCTCAACCTTTTAGGTTTTCTCAATTTGCTTTTCAAGGTTGGGGGCTTCAATGGCTCAAAATATGTCTTGGTATAATGCTTCTAGCTAGGAACATCATTGATCTTGAATTGATAAACTTTTTTGTACAACCCTAGACTGTAATAGGCATGGACATGATCCTTAATCTTGTCTCGCTTCTCAGAAATGGTAGCATGTGCATGGAAACATAGGTATCCATTCAATTGGAACATACTACATGTGCAAGTGTCATTACCTAAGTCAACAACATACTTATTAGTGAAATTGTCCACTTCAAATTCATCTCCTCCACACTATCTTGTCCACCAATTCTTAGCTAGCTTGTGCTGCTTGTTGATCTTTTTCAAGATGTTAGGACAAATTGAGCCAGCATATTTTTCAATACCCTCTTTTTTGCACTAGATTCTTATTATAAATCTAGTTTTCATCTATTGATGATTAGTTTATCTCTAGCCTCAAGAATGTAACTATTAAAAGACTCACACAAATTATTCACCAAAGCATCATATTTACAGTAAGTTTGAAAATGAGATCTACCCTAGGGCTGGGAAGGGATGTTTCTTAACCACTCAACAGCAGTTTCTATCTCTTAATCCAACTTAGGGTCAAGTTTCTCAATATCCTTCATAAAGGCTTCAAAATCTATTTGCTGTGGAGGCAACCTTTTAGAATAGTTCTTTTAGCATATGTCCTTTGAACGTTTTCTTGAAATTTTCATACATATGTCTCATGCAAAACCTATGTTCACTTTTAGGTACCAAGTTTTTTAAAGCTTTAATTAGACTGTTCTGCCTATTAGATATAAAGACCTATTTAGACTCTCCAAGACTCTCAATATCATCCAAAAGTTCTTGAAGAAACCAAGTCTAGGTATCTCTATTCTCCATAGAGACTAATGCCATGGCTATGGGCCATATGTTGTCATTGCCATCTCTATCAATAGGCACCAAAACTTGTCCCTCGAAAGCAGCCTTCAAAAAGCAACCATCAAAGCCTATAATAGGTCTACAAACATCTAAAAATCCTTTCTTCATGGCATCAAAACTAAAATGCATTCTCTCAAACACAGAGGGATCACTTCCATCAACCATTATGAGGATACGTTTGCTGCTAGGATTCTTCTGCCTCATAGTTTCACAATAATCCCACAACTTTCCATATTATAACCCCTCATTCCCCTTTATGTTTGCCAAAGTTTTCTTCTTTGCAACAATTATTTTCCATTTGTTGACCTGAAGCCTTATTTTTCTATTAATAACAGCTAGCAATTTCTCTATTAGAATCTATGGATTGTCTCTAATTGTGTTCTCCAACCTTTTAGCTAAGGAACCACACTTAGCTAGTTTGTTTTCATACTTTCTTGTGCAAACATGCTCCCATTTAATAGTTTTTTCTTGAAAAACTTTATCCCTCATTATTGGTGAAGCATGAATCCTCCATGTGCATTGATCATGGGCATACCTTGCAGTAATTCTGACATTCTCATTTTTTATGAACTCCAACTAAAATTCTTCCCTTATGTAGTAGTGTCTGAGCACTTCTTTGAAGACTTGAGCACTTGGGAATTTCGTACCCACAATCATTTGGAAATTCTTCATATCCTCTCATTCTCTATAAGAGTGCTGCTTAGGTGCATCACCATCTAAACCAGACAAGCTAATCAATTCATCTTCATCTCTAGCCTTACTACATTATTCTTCTTTACCTACAGTGTGGGCCTTTGTAGCTTTCTTCTTTCTAGGCTAATCATCATTTGCATCTCTTAGAGTCCTTTTCAATTTATCAATTAAGTCTCTTTTGATGTGACTTCTCTCAGTAAATATGTTATCATTAGTAGACCCATCAACATTTTCCAAAGCATAGCTTGGTGTGTTTGAATTATCACTCTCATCAAACTCATCATTTGTTTCATTAGGTTGTATGTAATCATCATTAGTTGATGCATTTTCATCTTGACTAATTGGACTTTTTCCTTTGTCTAGTATGTTATCTTCGTTAAATATTAGTTGACTATCTTATACATTATCATCTTGCCATAAGAATTCAAGGTCTATTTCCAACCCCTCCAAACCTAAGTATGCTAATGATGGTCCTCCCTTATGTGTTAATGGCTTCTGAACATAAATTGTTGCAGATTTCTTTTCAACAGTATCCTCACATGGTGGGTCACAAGTTGTTTGCCCTGTTTTCTTGGTGTCTGCCTCCAAAAATTGCCTCTAATGCTCATGTGTTATCTCAACTAAAGTTTCATTTGACTCCTCATCTTGCATAATTGATGGTTTCTCAACTTGTATAGTTGGTAGCTCATTTGCTACCTTAGAACCTTATTTAAAGTAATATAAAGGGGTAAATCACTTAAACAAAAAATACAAGGGGGTAAATCACTTAAAAAAAATATAAGGGGGTAAAACACTTAAAAAATGTATATAAGGGGGTAAAATAATGTTTGTTAAAAGGACATGTTACTTAAAAGTACCTCATGTGCATGATCAACTACTACCTTAGCAGTCACCCAAAATCTTTCATTTGCTGCCCCAAAACTTGAACCATAGTCTTGACCAATAGCTACCTCAACTGCTAGCTCAAGTGCTACTTCATTTGCTATATGCTCATTACTAAATTAAGATGCCTATTATACCTTGAAAGCTACCTTAGTTTCTTTATCCACTACCTTAGAACCTGAGGCATATTCTTCCCCAATGGCTTCCTCAACTACTGGCTCAAGTGCTGCCTCTTCTGCTATATGCTCATTACTAAACTTATATGCTTACTATACTTCAGAAACTGCCTCAACTCCTTCATCCACTACCCCAGAACCTATCCCACATTCTTGACCATTGGCTCCCTCAACTGCTGGCTCAGGTGCTGCCTCTTTTACTATATGCTCATTAGTGAACTCACATGCTTGCTATACCTCTTGTGCTATATAATCATCTGTTGGCTCTTGTGCTACATGCTCATTACTCTCTACAATCTCATGTACTTGTTTTTCATCTCCAAACTTAGTTGCTATCTCTTGTGCTATATGATCATATGTTGGCTCTTGTGCTGCATGTTTATATACTTGCTCTACCTCAGAAACATTTTCTTTTGCTGTATGCTCTTATTTTTCTATAGTGACATGTGCTTGCTCATTCTCTACCTGCTTATCTGTAGGCTCATATATAGGTTCTTATATTGCTACATATGAAATTATCATGCCCTCATTAGGTTTCAGAAGTCCTGGAGTGTCTATCACTACCATTGGAGAAGGCATATTCTCTGCATAGATCACTACAAGTATGCTTACACCAGTATAATATGTAACCAAGTTTGCAATTTCCATAGTTACATTCAAACTAATATTCCTCAGTCTTATATCCAGTGGAAGACCAAGCACACATTAGTAAAAGATGTAACTACAACTCTCACTTTCAGTGATACTTGTAAGCATACCATACAATTATGCAATCCTAATGAAATCTAAGTCCACTCTAGGAAATATATGCTTCTCACCTATTTTGTACTCAATATTGGTCTCCTTGTATACAAACTCCCCCCATCTGTATGTGTACCTCATGTAACAATGTATCTATATTTACATAAAATAAATCAGCATTAATTAACACAATAATTCACTAAATACATCAACAAATATTCAACAAATCACTCTTAAAGAATTAAATATAAAATTCACTAACAACTCCTTCCACTACACTACAACAACTAATTCAGCAACTAATTTGTGGAAAGGAAGAAAAAAACAGTCAGCAAAATTTCATCTCACATGGAAAGAATTTATTAAAAAAAATTAATTAATTAATTAAATAGGCCTTAAATACTGTTATAGTTTTTGTCCAAGAAGGGGGAGTATCACTTCTTTCCTCTCACAAGGGACCACCAACCTCCCACCAGCAATATTAATATTAGACATATACCTCACACACCCTACATACACACCACATGGAAAACAAAAGCAAACAAAAGTGAACAAAAGTCAATATTTTATCAAACTAGAGAAGCATCTAACAAACACTTGCTAGATATGTTTACAACCATACCATACACTCAATTGTCGCTTCAATAAATAGTATATAAATTAAGTCAACATATTATCCATAGTTTTAGGTGTTCCAAACACAAATCTCATCCAACTTCTTAGTCTAAAGCTTATTTGACTACTGTCTCTTTCTCATCCAAAAGTGCCACCCACCTCAGTCTCTTTCCCATTTAGAATCAATGCAAATCCCTCCTTCAGTGATTGGGAAGTTCTTTTCTCACTTGTATTTAACTTGTGCATTGAAGATTATAAAAAGAAAAGACTTCAAATCTCTGCCAAAGAACTAGGGTTTGCGAAAGACCTAATCCTTTTCAAATTCAAGATTTCCAAGCCGCAAAATTGGAGTTGCGAAATGGGGAGAGGAGGGGCTCTTATTTATCTAAGTGCAATTTTGTATATAGATCTCAAAATTGATCAAAAATACATGGGAGGAGATAGTGATCCAAATTTGGAAAACATAAGAAGGCATTTCACCCCCTTTTTTTTCATAGGGGGGTAAATCACTTATTTCATATAACATAGGGGGTAAAAAAATTTTGGTCCTATTTAAAACAACCCACAAAATTATATGAAATACTACATTGTAATAATAATAGAAGTTCAAAATGCTAGCTAACATTGCAATTTATATTCTCTATTTTATCTCTTATTCCATTTTATGAATATATGACACGTGCATTAACGTTTTTGTTATAAAAATATTTGATTGAGGATCAAATATACTTAGTATAAGCTTAACAAGTTGAAATAACATATGAAATGGGACATAGAATAAGGGATCCAAAGTACTAAATTTATATAAAATAATAAATTTTAATAATAGCAGTGGTTTGAATCATCATTAAACATAAAAGTAAACCTTGCAAATGTACTTGACATTTAGACTGGCTATAAAAGTGGTAATTCAAAAAGCTTTCATTACAAGTTAACAGGATATGTATTTGTCACAGTTTGATGATCTTAAGAAAATGAATAAGCATTATAAAGAAAATAGAGAATTAGATTAAATGAGTAAATGGCTTAGAAGTATATTCTCACTTACAAGTACATAGGCTATATATATACAAAAGGTCTAATAATCAATCACCAATATTTAAGCATGTAAATATGTGATCCACAATTAGTAGGATCATATTACAACCTAATAAGGAAAAACAAATATATAGCATTCACGATGAAGATATTTC
Organism: Jacaranda copaia; assembly: GCA_014898725.1. Taxonomy (NCBI): domain Eukaryota; kingdom Viridiplantae; phylum Streptophyta; class Magnoliopsida; order Lamiales; family Bignoniaceae; genus Jacaranda; species Jacaranda copaia. Next base: position 582,782 of record JACGDI010005413.1, on the reverse strand, counting down.
TTAATACCCCCCATCAACTTGGAGAGTGAATATCATGAAGTCCCAACTTGTTGCGCAATGTTTGAAATGGATACTTTCCTAATGCTTTTGTAAAGACGTTAGCTAGTTGGAAACGTGTAGGCATGTACGAAGCTTGCTTGTAATTTCTCTTGAACTATATGACACTCTATTTCAATGTGTTTTGTAGGCTTTTAAAAATAAGAATAGCTACAATGTGCAAAGTTGCTTGGTTATCACAAAATAATAGCGTAGGGGCTACCTGTGCAACTTTTAAATCTTGTAAAATATAATGTAACTAGGTCAGCTTTAAACATGTGTTCGCCATAACTTGATATTCTGCTTCTATTGATGATCTAGAAACATTGGGTTGATTCTTTGATTTCCATGAGATAAGAGAATTTCCAAGAAAGATACAATATCTTATGATTGACCACCTTGTGGCACGACAAATTTCCCAATTTGAATCACAAAAGGCTCTCAAAGCAAGATTGTTTGTCAAATGAAATAGAAAACTTTAACCAAGAGTTCCTTTGATATATTTGAGGATTTGTATGGCTGCATCCTAATGAGGTTTACATAGTTCATGCATGAATTGACTTAATGTTTAGAAAGAGAAGACAATGTCAGGTCTTTTAGCAGTAAGATAAATCAATTTACCTACTAATCTTCTATATTTAGTTGGATCATTTAGTAAAACTCTATCTATAGGTATAAGTTTCAAATTTTGATCCATCAGGAATTTATCCAGACATGCACCTAGAAGTCTAATGTCATGCAAAATACCTAGTGCATTTTTTCTCTAACACATGAATATATCTTTCTTTGAATGAAAGAATTTGATATCGAGAGAATATTTTAAGTCTCCAAGATCTTTTATATGAAATCATTATAGAAGAAACTTCTTGGGATGCTTAATTTCTTGAAGATAATTTTCTGTGAGAAGTATATCATCAATATACATAAGTATAGCCATGAATGAAGTACCTTTGGCCTTTGTGAAAAGAGAATAAATAGCCTTCAATTGTTGATAACCAATCTTTTGAATGGTGTCTGAGAAGATAAAAAACTAATTTCTTAATGCTTGTTTGAATTCATAAAGAGATTTGTGGAGTCGACATACAACATTTTTCCCCTGTCAATGAAGATTAGGTAAAGGTTCCATACAGACTTCTTCATGCAAGTCACCATGTAAAAAGGCATTTTGAACATCTAATTGAAAGGCGAACCAATTATGGGCATAAATAACAACTAGAAGGCAGCAAAGCGTAGTAAGTTTTGCTATAGGAGAAAGGTTTCCTGATAATCAACTCTTTCAACTTGCGTATATCCTTTTGTGAAAAGATAAACTTTATAATGCTTAGTTGTGCCATCAAACTTATATATAATTTTGTAAACTCATTTGCAACTAATAGATTTATGACCAGGAGAAAGTTCGACAAAACTCCAAGTCTTGTTCATTTCTAATACCTTTAATCTGCATTTATTACTTCTTGCCAATGTAGATTAAGGATAGCTTAAGCATATGATCAAGGCTTAATGTGATCTGTAATGTTAACTAAAAATGAACAATGGGCAGAAGATATACATGAGTAGGAAAGAAATTGAGAAAGCTCTTATCAAGTACCTTTAGTAGAACTTAGTGTCATGGAAGGGTGATTGACTTAAGCTGATAAAATAGTCTCTATGCCTTGCCAGAGATTAGATTGACATAAAGGAAAAGATGAAGGAGTTGCAAGCTCTAAAGAGGAGGAATCAAAATCATTAGGAAAAACATCCTTTGTAGTAATCGGTTCAATTACAAGTGACTTAGTGGAAGGTATAGGTCCATTTAAGCTTAGTGGCTCAACACTGTTAGACCAAGAAGATTGTATGTTTTGAGATAGAGATAATGAGAAATGTTGATTAGCTATGATGTTAGGAAAATATAGTAACATAAAAGTTGGGTTTGGTGTTATTGATGCAAAAAGAAATATGGTTTCAGAAAATTTGACATTACAACTAACAACGAAGTTTTTACTCTCTAAATCACAAAGCTTGTAACACTTTTGACCAGTAGGATACCCAACAAAGACACAAAGTTTTGCATGATAATCAAATTTATGTTTGTAATGAACAATGGTTGCATAACACAAACAACCAAAAACCTTTAAGTGACCAAGCAATTGCGAAAAATTATACAATAACTTAAAAAGTGGCTTACAAGATAAGAATATAGATGGCAATCAATTGATAAGGTAGACAACAATCAATACGCATTCACCCCAAAAGGTTAATGGCAAGTGAGATTGAAAACGTAATGCGTGTGCAACATTTAGAATGTGATGATGCTTGCGTTCCGCTACTCCATTTTGTTGAGGAGTTGAAACATAAGTATGTTAATGTTCTTGCCATGAGAGTGAAAAACGTTTTTCATGCATTCAAATTCTCTACCATTGTCTACTCTAATTGTTTTGATTGATGCATGAAATTAGGTTCTAGCAACAACAATAAAAGATTTTAAATGATTTTGAGTTTCAAATTTGTATTGCATAACATATAACCAAGTGCACCCTGTAAAATCATTCACAATAGTTAGGAAAAAATAAGCTCCCAAATAAATAGGGACTTTATGTGGGCCCTAGCTATCATAATGTAATAAATTAAATGGAGTAGAAGTTGATTTAGTACTTAAAGAAAATAGCAGTTTGGTTTGCTTTGCCATAGGACAAACAATATCATTATTGTCAAAAGAAATATTATGAGAAAGTAATAATGGAGATATTAATCTAAGGTAAGAAGGTGATGGATGTCCTAGATGTATCTACCATAAATCTGAATGTTAGGAAACTTGGTATGAAACTTGTGTTTGTTGAAGTGGAGGCATGTAATAGAGACCATCAAATTGCTTACTCGAGCCAATCATCTTCCATGTGCCAAGTAATGCAAAGCACAAAAGGTGGAAAATAATATAGTACAACAATTTAAGTTACTAGTACTTTTGCTAATAGACATCAAATTTAGATGAAATGAAGGAACATATCAAACATTATCTAAGGTGATGTCTAAATTAAATGGTATGGTACCAACAGAATTTATGGAAGTAGATGATCCTATGGATAAATTGAAAAGGGGTATTGATGATGATTTTCTTTCAGTGAAAAGTAAGGAATCAAAAGTGATATGGTCAGTAGCTACGCTATCTAAAATCCAAGGTTTAGTGAATATAGAATTGATTGAAAGAGATAGACTTGCAGCATTTGCAGAAGCATCAGTATTATTGGTAGAATTGTGGCTTTATCCCATTATAGAAAAAGCACGAGCAATTTGTCGAAGTTGATCTGCAGAAAGCCTATGTGATTTGTTTCCATCTTGTGAATAAACCTCATGCGAGGATTGAGAAGATTCAATTGCATTGGCTACGTGAAAGGAATTGATTTCTTTTCCTTGAGATCCACGTTGCTACAAATGTGAATTGTTGTGTCAATTTCTTTGACCTCCTGGATTTTGAGAAACCTATGCCCCATTTTTACCTAAGCATTTGTCCTCAGTGCGGCCTATCGTACTATAGTGTTTGAAGTAATATTTTAAAGTTTGGCAATTTTCAATTGTTTGACCATCTCTACTGTAATGATCGTAGTGCTTACCTTTGATTTTATTGGAAAGGTTATTTCCAAGTCTTTGAATTGCAGTAGCAATCAAGAAGTTTTAGGTTGGCTCTAGTGCCATTTTCTATTTTTTCTATTCTTAAATAACAAGTGAATAAGCTTAACGTACATTAGGTAATGGAGACATCATGAAAAAATTTGTACGAACAACATTGAATGTGTCATTGAGGCCCATGAGAAATTGCATTAGATGGTCTTTTTCTCTTTGTTCATCATGCACTTGTATCTGATTGCAAGAGGGAGGAGTTCTATACGTATCTAACTTGTCCCAAATACCTTTGAGTTTTGTAAAATAATTTGAGACTAATATAGTACCTTATGAAAGAGAAGCCAATGATTTTTGGATTTGACAAATCACTAGTGCATTCTTTTGAGAGAACTAATCTTTAAAATCTTCCCATACTTGGTAGGCTGTCTTTGTGTGAATATCCCTTTTGGCAAGATCTAGTTCCACTGAATAAGTGAGCCATGACAAAATGCTATTGCACTGATTCCATAATGCATATTTTGTTGGTTTGTCTTTTTTTGAAGGTTGTTCAATGGATCCATCTATGATCCAATTTTGTTGAGAATTAGATGAAATGAGTAAATGGCTTAGAAGCATATTCTTACTTACAAGTATAGAGGCTATATATACACAAAAGATCTAATAATCAATCACCTATAATTAAGCACATAAATATGTGATCCACAATTAGTGGGATTAGATTACAATACAACAATCACAATAAAGATATTTCTTAATAGATTCCTACAAAAAGAGTTAGCAAATATATAGGGTATGATGAATCCCCACTAGAACAATTAGCAGTTGGACTGAAGACGCCAACTACATTTAATTCTAATCCCTATTAAATTTAACTTTTCTTTTAGTGACTCTTCATGGACTTGGAAATGCAAAAGAACTTGGAAGTGACTTGGGCGTGTGATTTTGTTCCACGTTCAAAATTATTTAAAGACCTTTGTTGGTTTTTTTGGTATTATTAGGATTTAAAATGCATCCAAATCAAAACGTGTGATGAGTTATGAAGCTTCCATGAAAGTTCTAACTTCAACGTCTCTTCCTATTTTAACCACAAGTTCAAGTTTTTGAAGCATAAGGAAAGGATGATAAAAAAACCATTTTTTTTACACAAATAAAAGGGAAAAGTTTTTAAATTCTTCAGGTCTTGCTCCTTGATGAATGATAGACACTCCCATCACAAAGCCTTGAAGAATGAGCATTTGTGAATGAATAAATTTCAACTATTATAAAGTGATGTGTATAAAACTTACAAAATACTACAAGAAAATTAGGTATTAGAGACACTATAAATGCCACTTAAATAATATTATAGTGACAGTTTTATATTTAACAGTAATTTTTTAAAAGTGTTATTTATAACGGTATAGCTAAAGGTATAAGTGTCACTAGTTTATCTTTATTGTGGCATTAATAATATGCAATAAAAAGTAAATAAAATGATATGTCAAAATATCACAAGAAATGCATCAAATAGCATGACAAAAAGCCATAGAAGATATTTTTAAATGACATGATAATATATGACTAAAAATGCATGTAATGGCATATTAAAATGCCACAACAATTCCTATAAATGATACTGTAACACTTCATAAAATTATAATAAATGACATATTAAAATGTGATGAATATAGTTTTCAAATGATATGTTAACATATTAACTAAATTATGTTTAGAGGTGTTTGAGGTCTTTTATAAAGCATCAACTAGCATGCTTTTGGCTCCTTGGAGGGTATGGTTGCAATTTGATGGATTAAATGTGGATGAGATTGGTTGATGGCACATTAAATGTAGACATGGCAAGTGAACAACAACATTAAACATAGTAGATGGTGGTTGATTGAAAACTTGTCACACATTAAATGTGGTTGTTGAAGCTAATTACATGGGGCTTTGATCCCAAGGATCAATATCAATGTCTCTAAAGCCCTTTTTGCTTAGAACTTTAAGAATAAGCTCGGTCATCTAGACCTTCATGGATTGAGAGGTTGACCTAAGGGCAATTGACCTCTTAATGAGGTTCAACCTAAAGATGGTTGGCCCAATTAAGGTTCGAGGACTGATCTTCAAACTTGAAGGGATTGGAGAGCAACCATCTTCACAACATGTCGATCTAATGGTGGTTGATGCAAAGACCAAGCAACACAGAGTTGCATTTATTTAGGAAATAGATTGGCACGCTCCAAGGGAACAAAGCTGGCTTAGACTCACCCTTATTGTAATGCCCTAAAACTTTATTTTGTATTTAATTTATTACTATACCTTATCTCATTTTATTTACTATTTCAATTAAAATTGTAGTAAGTGTGTGACCAATAATTTTGTGAAAATATATTTATATATAATATATAGATAATATTAAATTACCTTTTGATCAAATAGTGATAGTTAATTTATATATATATTGTAGATATTCTCTATTTTGGGGAGTATAAGGTAAAAATCTACTTTAATTAACATTATACGATTACCAGGAATTAACAATTTAGACCTTAGGAATTAATAATAAAAATATTAGAATTATTGTAGGATTATCCTAGTTCTACAAGATAAATAACTAGAGTTTTAGTTGAAGTATAACACTTTTTCTATAAAAATAGTCCCTATAATTCAAAAAATAAAAAGAAAAGAAAAGATAAACCTATTCCTCTCTGAAATTTATTTTTCGCTTCTTTGCCTCTTCTCCACCGCCATTTCTCTCTCTCCGATCGTAGATCAACAAGTTTTTCTCTTTCCATAGCACTACAACAAGAACACTAGAAACTTAGTCAAATTTTCGCTGCAAGGGTACTGAGAATGAATTGATGCTCAGGATATCAATGGTGTTTCTTCTTGAAATAAGTGGTTGAATGGTGAAGAGTAGTTTATAAACTTAGGTTCTTAGTGTTGGTAATGATTGAAGGAAAAACTTCTGACAGGTCTAACTAATTGGTTGGGTTAAAAAGAGCATTTTTGAAAGACAAAAAAAAAAAAGAAAAAGAGAGAGATCAAGAGTTTTAGTTTGAAAGATAAAGCCAATTAGCGGATTCATGTTTTGCCTCTACCATGTACTAAGATTAATTCTAGGAAAGGGAATGTTGTGTCTAGCATGTCGAAAATACCCAACAGAAATAGGGGCCCTAATGTGCGATATGTTGACAATAGTTTTGTTGTTTCCAAGAACTTAGTTGAGATTGAAACTGATTGTTGCAATGACCATTGTTTAATGGAGAAGAATGCTTTAATGGGAAGTTCAAAAATTCATTGCAAAAATAACGATATCAAGATTTTGGATCTTGGTAGAAGGACTGTCGTTTCCCAAAGTGTTGACGGATTGGATTTTGATGGTGATTTGGTATACGAAAGTGATGAGATTAGATATTTTGAAAATAATACCTTGCCTAGGATTGATGAAATAGCTAGTCAAAGTTATAACGATCCTAACTTGATAGATCTTGAAGAAGAGGGATGATTCATGGATTTTGTTGCTGTTGAGCTGATAGTTGCAATAAGTTAGTTTTATTAAATGAGATTGAGTTATTGGGTATTGTTGAATGAGTCTCACTAAATAAGTTAGGTGGCAATTCTTTTGCTGTTACTTCAAGGACAGTGAGTGAAACTGATGGTGATTGTCTTCACAATGGCAAGGTTTTTGATGCTGATGAATCCAAAGCTAGGAAGGCACCCAAAGTGACATTAATGACTATCAAAATGATGGGGATGATCATAATATGGACAATTTATTCTTAAGTGGGTCTGGCTCGATTAATTGCATGATTCTACTTGAGTCATAGAAATCTAGAGTGCTTGGGGTAAAGAGATCCACAAAACTGAAGAATAGGGATGAGTTTGCTAATTTTAATGAAACTTTGAGCCTGCCAACTGGAATTTTAGGAAACAGTGCCAACAAATCATCATCTCCTAGATGTTCATCATCTTGGCAGGGATTTATATTGGCTAAATGCCTGTTCTACTACTCCTTGATCATATTTATACATATTGTGAGTACCTAAACCTATAAATATATATTATTATGTTTTATAACCCAGAAGGATATATGCTATTGTACCATTTTCTCATAACTTATTTTCAAGAAACACTACACTCTATATGTATTCCACTGCGCACCAAATAAAAAATAATTATCTTATTTTATTTATGGAAAAAAGTATTTTTTTTGGTCCTATTTCTGAAAAAAAAATGAAAACTTATACTTTTATAAATTTTCTTATGCTTCTAAACTAGCTAATTAAATTTGGTGATCAACTAAACTACTAGAACTATTGTTACTGTAAGTTAGATCCAACTTGGTCTAGGTGTGCGAGGAACTTCACTGTGCAATAGTGGGCTAGCCAGTTGAATCTCAAGCCCCCATGGCCTAATCCCCCCAGCGCATAATAGAAGCCATTTGTGACTAAAGGAGGTTGTAGGAATTCCCAAAGACGCTCAGGCATTATTTTGGTAAGGTCATACTTTGTCTGGAGCAAAAAGGGACTGTTATAGTAGGAGTCTCGAGGTTGACTAGCTGCAACAAAATTGACTGATCATCATATTTAAGTTGATAGTTTAGAAAATCGTTTAATATTGGTTACTACTTGATCGTTTATAAATTTCTCGATTGGTACTGCTAGATTATTTTATAAATTCCACTAACATTACTTGAATATTCCTACTGTACAAAATAATTTTGATTCAAGAACTCACTTTACACACTTGGCACTCACTGAGTTTTTTACTCATACTCATTTTCTTTTCTTTAATTTCTTTCTGGCAGATATAGATCCTAATCCTAGTGAGAAGGTGGATCTTGCATATGATGAGAATCAAGGGTGAAGACGTAGTTTTGGATTTTTCAATAGACTAGTACATTTTCCATTAAGTTCATTAGTTTTGTTTTATTTGTTATGGATGCTATAGTGTTTTGTTTTGGAAAGATTTCGATTCTTTGAGTTTTATGTTGTGAATTTTCTAGGAATTAGATGAGATCTTATTTAACCTTATGATTTTGGATTGTTAGCTTTATTTATTTGGGATTAAATTTGACACTCAATTTTAGTATAAATATAGTTTAATTTTAGGGCATGACACTTATCATGTTGTTTAGTGGGTGTACCTTCTTTATCTTGAATGTATACAAGCACTGCTTCAAACATAAATAATTTTTCAAAGATTTCATCATGTACAAGCTTTCAAGCTTCACCTGTAGATTCACTAGCGTTTTTTCCCTAGCAACCTTTCTCTAAACATTGTCTGCCAATGAAGGAACCAACAAACTAAAAGTTTTCTCTAGCAATTCATTTGTCTCTTCATCTGAAAATAATTTTGGTATATATTCTCTACCCTTCAATATTTTCTGCAAACCTTGTTGACTGAAAAGCGTCCACATCTTCAGTTTCTAAAGGCTAAGCACTACAAGAAAATAAGGCTTTAGTAACTAAATTTTGATGACTCACCGAATAGATCACTGACTAATGATTGATGTGACCAATCAAATACAAAATTTAGACTGCATTCTTTGATGGAATAGTGACCAATTAGTAATTGAATATGTAATTGAAATCACATTGATCACTAATTAGCCACTAAAGATACCATCTTGACTAATTTTAGTCACTAAGCAGTCACAAATATATATCGATCACGAATTAGTCACTGATTGAATTGATCATAACAAAATAGTTATAGCCACTAATTAGTTAGAAATTGTTAAATTAAATGCTGGTCACTAACTGATTGGTGACTAGCTGTGATTGTTTTTTTTATGAATTCATTACAAGATTATACTCATTATTTGTTGGTCATGATTCTTTTTACATATTTGTCCCTATTAAATGCATAATTCAGAACATAGTTATAAATGGCAAAATATTGAGGAAAAAAAGGCTATGAAAAATTAATAAATACTCATAATTCATCATTTTGTTCATTTTTAAATCATTATTTTTAATTTCTTGGACATAAAAATTATTATTTTGAGGTTTTTTAAAATAATTATTCAAAAAAAATATTTTTTGGGCATAAAAATTTATTTCTTTAAGGAGTTTGTAATGATTTTTAAAAGAAATTGCAATAAATTTTTTTAAAAACTAAAGCTCAATTAGAAAAAAATAATTTTATCAAATTACGCCATAGCTCACAAGAAAATTATGAATTTAACTCTAAATATACTAACAAACTTTAGAAAAAATTACTAAAAACCCCTTGAAATAAATTTTCAGACCTGAACAAATTCATAAAATTATTTTCCAATTTAAGAAACGCATTCCACAACTTCTTTATTTCAAAAGGCACAATTGTTAGCACTTACCCTAATTTTGGACGAAATTACCCTTGTTTTCCTTATTTAAGATTTTTTTATTAATATTACTTTCAAAATTTATCTTTTAGATATATATACATATTTTTAGTACAAAATTTTACAAAATTAATTTATGAATTTTAAAAACTTTAATCTTTTTGTTTAATTCATTAGGTTTTAAAAATTAAAATTTTCTTTATCATAATTTAATATCTTAAATTTTTTTATGTATTAAAATACTTTTCATATGTTGTTATAGCAAACTTTGATCTATTTATGCTTAAATTAATTATATGTTAAAAAAATATTAATGAAAAGGTAAAAAACTACAAATTTTTACAAAACCAAAAATGAATTGTATGTGAATCTACTTTTTCATTTAATTCTCTCTTCTCTCTTCTCCCTAACCTTCTTTATATTTCCCACATTCTCTCACTTTCCTTGCCCTTCTCTCACACATTTTATCCATTTTATCTGTTTCTCATTTTTTTCTTCCTAAAACCCTAGTGAAGGCTAGCTTTCAGCTCCCTATTGCAAACTTATATTCATTGATCCACAAAAGTACAACCACAAATCCTAATGCGTAATTTGTTATTGTAATGACATGGTTTTGTTTAGTAATATTTGTCAACATTATTTGTGAATTCATAAAAAAACATGTGAGGAGGAGCATAATTGTTGTCTAGTTTCTTTGTCTGAATATCTCTACAAATTTTGTGCTTTCTTCCGTCCAAGCCCCCCCTTTGGTAGAGAAGAGCATGAATGACAAAGGTACTAGTAGGGGAATCTCGAAGGTTATAAGTGGGGAATGGGCGTCATTTGTGGCTCAAAGAAAAAACTTTGCTTGGAAACAGTAGAACTTGATTTTTCTCTTTCTATTTTTTTAAAAATTTTAGTAATTAATAATTGGGAAGGAAAATTAGCTTTTATAAATAAAAGACATTTATTTCAAATGTCCCTTGCTTCTATATTTTATCATTTATTTACCTTTTCATCTTTTCTGATTAGGAACAAAGAATTAGATACTTATGACTTTTCTCCTAGCCTATCTAAAAAAAGGTCAGAATAGAATTGTTCTAGTTCAAGGTGTTAGGAGAAATGTTGGACCTTTTTTATTATCATAGAAAACAATCAGAAACTATCAGGAATCTTCACTCTTTAGAAATAATGAAATTGTTGGAATAAGGACAACGGTCACTAATGCTACATGTCATAACTTTGACTGGGGTTTCAATAGTGATGAACATCAAAAACACAAGAACAATTGCATAACCTGAAGGCTCAAACGTTCTTAGACTTATTAAGAAAATATTGAAGAACCATTATGATAGGGTTGCAAGAGCCATACAAGGCTTTTAGTAGTCATTCAATTGCTAAACATTAAGTTAAAGTTCAACTTATCCCAGATGTGTCATAATTGAATCGTATCAACAACTGAAAGCATGATGCTAGGAGATGAGATGTTACCTAGCACTTATATGATTAAAAAAAGATAAAATTGGGCTTAGTTATGAAAAGATTCATGTTTGTGTCAAAAATGACATGTTATACTATAATGAAAAGACCAAATGTGTTGTATGAAGTCATGATAAATACATACCCAAAATTGTTGGTGCTAAAAAATGTATGCCATATAAAGTCTTTCGTTACTTTGCCACACATTCCTAGAGTATAATGCCAAGCATTAGAGCTAAACAACTGACATAGCACTCGATAAATCAATCTGAAGATGGAGTATGGCACACCCTGTACAAAATGAAGCATGGAAACATTTTGATCGTGCTCATCTAATGTTTTCATTAGAAGCATGCAATATTTTTCTTGGAGTTTGCAATGATGGATTTACATTTTTTAGAAGCACTAGTACTCTTTATTCATGTTAGCCTATAGTAATAACTATTTATAACCTTTCTCTAGGTATGTGTATGCAAGAATCATTATATATTCTTGAATTTGGGCCTTAAATCACCTGGAAAAAATTTGGATGTGTTCTTGTACCCTCAATTGATGAATTGAAAAAGTTATGAAATAAAATGTTTCTAACTTATGATGCATATTGGCGACAAAACTTTCAAATGAGAGCAATAGTTTTGTGGACCATTCATGATTTTTCTGCATATGACATGGTTTCTTGTTGGAGTAATCATGGTATTTATCATGTCATTATTGTATGGGGTGTAATCTTAGTTTGATTGTCATGACCAATTCCATCATTGTAATAATTCATATGGAAGGCAAAAGGATCAAATTTTGAACGAGACAAATACAAGAGACCTTCCCCTTCCATGTTTATTGGGAGAGAAAATTAGGAGACGGGTTTCTCAACTTTCACCTAATACATTTGACAAATACGGCAACCTTAGAAACTTATCTGAATTCAAGAAAAAGCATAATTCGGTGAGAAAAAACATATTTTGGAAGTTATCTTATTGGAGCACAAATGTTATTTGTCATAACTTGGATATCATACTTTGAAAAAAATATGTTTGATAATATTTTTAATACGATGTTAAATGTAAAGGGAAAATCAAAGGATAATGGAAATGCACGGAAGGATTTGGAGAAATATTTTACTTGCCCAGAGCTACATTTATTTTATGATCACAATGAAAATCCTTAGAAGTTCAAAGTATCTTATACATTAAGTCAAGAACAAGTGAATGAAATATGCAAATGGCCTAAGCTGTTAAAATTTCTTGATGGTTGTGCTTCCAATATAGGTTAGTGTGAATGACTTTAAAAAGTTCTACGAAATGAAAAGTCATGATTCTCATATGTTTATGCAAAGATTGCTTCCAATTACTCTTTGCAATTGTTGCCTAAACTAGCATAGGAAGCAATCTCAGAGCTTGGTATCTTTTTTAGAGATTCATGCTCAACTGCATATGTATACCGTATGTGCAATTAGAGCAAAATATTGCTAAAAAGGCCAGAGGCATAGTTCAAGCTCCACTTTTGCAAGCTTGAACTAATTTTTGGCTATCATTCTTTGATGTAATGGAACATTTTTTAGTCCACTTAACTTATGAAGCTAAGGTTGGTGGGCCTTTGCAATATCAAAGAACATTTCCATTTGAGAAGTGTTGTTGCTATTATTGTTATTATTTATTTATTTATTTATTTATGACTTTTTTAAATTGATAAACAAAATCTAAAAATGTTATTTGTTTATTTTTTGTTTTGCAATAAACTTTATCCTTTAGGTTTTATCATTATTTGAAGCAAAAAGTGGAAAATCGAACTCGAGTTGAAGATTCTATTGTTGAGGTGTGCAAATCGAGGAAGTCAGAAGCCTCAATATTTTATAGATTGTATCTTAAGCCTAACGTACAAACAAGATTAACTTAATTTACAAAAAATGATGATAGGGGATAAGCAGTACCAACTAGGCATCTTTCTATTTTTACTTACCCATATGTATGGCAATGGGGTTGGTTTGGGGCAAGTTTGGCTGGATTAGGGACTTGCCCCACATGACATTTGCTTGACCTAGACCTGGCCATATCTCGTCTCTTATTTGGCCCCAAACTTGGCTAACCTGCTTAACTTGATTTTTCCCCACTTTTTCCCACTTGATTCACTAATTGCAATTAGAAATATATGCCAATGTTAGACTTCCTGGGATGAAAAACTTAAAGATTCCATGAAGTCTTTCTATAGCTTAGTTCTTACTGTATAAGAGCTTGGAATTTGTATTGCAGGAATATAAATAGATTCTATTTATCCTTTATTAGTCTCTATTCAAAATTTTCAACTCATATCAGAATTAATTATTGGATCATATAAATTTTGCAAGTCACAAGTTATATGCATGCAAAATTCATAGTTTCATTAGTCCGTACACCAAATTTTCACATAAGTACATTAACCAAATACAACACAAAACAAATGTCCTGCTTAATCTCCAAATACAAGCTTTGTAAGATTCAATCATACTTATCACAATCCTTAATCAAATTAACCACCAAACAAAACTAGCTATGTGGTCTCACTATCACATTCTCCTTGATCATTTGTTTCCTCATCAAGCATTGTTGGACAAGTCTTTAATCTGCCGATAATTGAATAAGTACCTAAACAATAAATAAATAAAATACATAAATTATGTTAATTGCTATAATGTATAGAAAATGATCAAGTATTATTGAAATTTCACTTACCATTTACCTCATTCCATAACCATTGACAACTGTATTTTAATACCTCCAAAGTAGAGGGATGGAGCCTACTACAATGAGGGTTGACCAATCTTCCACTACTACAAAATACAAACTTAGATGCAACTGTTGAAACCATAATAGCTAAAATATCTCTTTCCATCTTTTGAAAATGAGGATATTTCACTCAAATTTTCTTCCACCAACACTTCAAAATTTGGAGTTCTTGGTAAGACACTTTCCTCTAAGTACATATTCAACTCCGATGTCATAGATAATTTAATAGTAGGATTTTAACTTGAAGCCACATATTGACCATACATCTCTAAGGGGTTACTCTCAAATGGATCATTAATACTAGAAATGCAAGATGGAATTGTATTTCCCAAGCTTTCAAAATCATTGACATTTGAGTTATCATTTGATGTTGTAGCTCTAGATCAATATTCACTCAATAGATCATAACAGTTTTGATAAATTTCATCAATTTTATGCTATGATCTATCATCATAAATTAATGGGAAGTAAAATTCAACCAATTTCATATTGCAACTAGGATCCAAAAGAGTAGCAACCTCTATCATATTATGACAAGTATCCCAATACTTCGTATATTTTTCCAACATCTTTTTAGCCATATCCTGAATTATCACATTTAGACTCTTCACCCACTCATATAATTTCAATTTGATATCCTAAATTTTTGGAAAATAAAAAGTTAGAAGTGGGATAAAGAGTAGCAGAAAACATCTCTGTCACTTGATAAAAGATTTTTAACTTCCCACACATTTCAATTGCATTCTCCTAGTCATCATTTCTTGGTAGGCTTTTATGGTTCTTCTCTTAATATCTAACTCATGGAAACACATTTATATGCTATAGTAGTTTCTAGTACCAAAAAAGTTGAGTTCCAATGAGTTATACAATCTAGAGACAATGTTTTACTACAACCAATATGCAACTGATGAGTAGCTCCTCAAATTTTTCTACTCTAGTTGGTGAAGCAGTCCAATATATGACTCTATCATGCATTATCTCAATTGCATCACTAATAATTTCCAAACTGTCTTTCACTATCAAATTCAAAATATGAGCACAACATCGCATGTGAAGTACTTTTCCATCCAATAGCATATCTTTCATTAGGATCTTGTTCAAGAGATGATGAAACATGGCATCATTGGTTGTGCAATTATCTATAGTGATCGATGACAATTTTTTATCAATATTCCAATCCATTAATGATTCAGCAAGAAGATCAAACAACATTTCAACTATGTGTGGAGCTAGAACATATATGAACCTACAAAATAATGAAATGTAATAAGTGCACTTTTTAGTATATATAACAAAAGTGAAACAATTTATAATTAGACATACCTCAAAATGCAATTTTGGAAAATCCATGAGTCATCTATAATGCACAGTAATAGCCATGAAACCTCTTTTATGTTGCTCGAAGTCTACATGTTAGTTATGATAGCAACCCGACACTTAAGCTTGTCTAATAATTTATAACACTTGGATTTCTCAACATTGTAAATCTCAAGAATATCATTTTTGAGAGCATTTGTTGAGATCATATTAAAGCATGGTTGGAGACTAGCAACAAATCTTTGAAACCTAAGATGTTCAACTATAGCAAGTGGATAATCATGTAACATAACCATCACCACTAGCTCATGCCTTGTGTTTTCTTGATTGAAAATATGTGTTGTGATCTCTTGGCTTCCCACACTTTTCCCACTTGCCACAATGAATCTTTGATGAATATCCATTTTTCTTGATCATTTTTTATAGGCCCCATCATAATGTTTCATTAGATGTGCAGTTCCATAATCAAGTGGAGCTTTGAGGTGAATCTTGCAATAGTTACAGTTGGCGTATTAGAAGTTGTTGACTTTCAATCTTTTGAAGTGGTTGTATGCCTCAGATGTTTATTTCCCCTTACCGTTATCTTCAGAAACATCCTCAACTTATATGCTATTTCCAATCCTAGAGTCCATTTCCAATTCCACGTTGCTTTCTTAAATATTGATAGATTGTTGAGAATTATTTCCTTTTTTCATATTCCAATTATGACATTAAAAAAAAAAAAAAGGTATCACTTAACTAGTAGTAGAATCTTACTCTTAAATAATTTCTAAAAAAATCAACAAAAAATTAGAAACCTGTGAACTCAAGAATAGATAAAATAAGTTTAATAAATGACAATCTAAAATTTCAAGAATAAATATTTCCATTAATCCATTTTGGCTTAGAACATGATACTAAATTTAAGTTTTATTACACAAGTGTAGTTCAATAACCAAATAACAAATTTCTCATAAACGAAAATATGGGTTATGCATTTTTTAGTATTTCTAGTTAAATATAATTGTTGAATAATATGAAATTAAGAGAGCTACTTGATGAGAAATTTAAAGTTAATAATACTAACATTCTAAGTAATTGTTGCATGAAGTTACCAACCAACACTAACATTTAGAAATAATAAAATGATTCAAATTTTTATTCCTAAAAATAGAGAAGAACAAATCAATTAGAAAAATTTACCTTAAAAAAAAAGAAAAGAAAAAAGTACATAAAGCATAACTGAACAATTAGCTATCCAATCTCCTCTAGATCTACTTTAATTTGATAATATCAGATATCAACAATAAAAAGGTACATAGAATAAAGTGCATTATTCCTTACTTCCTTTATCCACCGAAAAAACTGAAAGCAATATCACATAATCACAATGGTAGAAATTGGAGTTTAGAATTTGGGGATTCAATTAATCAACTTATCCTTTGTCTTCTTCCTTCATTTCCAAAAACTTTCTTCTTGATTCCTTGTAATTTCAGAATTTGATTGGAGAAACTGATGGTAGGTGATGGATGTCATCGGTTGATGGTGTCCTTCACCGGTGAGTTTAATGGAAAGAGTGAAAATTTGAAGGAAGAGAGAAGAGGCTACTTCTACTATTAGTAGTGGGTTTGAGGGAGGAGAAATTATAGAATTAAAAGTTGAAACTTGAAAGGAGCCCTAAATTTTAACTGATACTTATATGTATATATTAATACTTCTCAAAACTTGTTTAATTAGCCTCGAACCTGCCCAATCGAGGTGGGTCTAGAATGGACCATGGATTACTCGAACCCATTGCTATGCCTACTCACTTAGGAAGGCTATTTGGAAGTGGAAAAAATGGTAGATTATTTAGAGATGAAGAAAAGTTAATAGTTGCCTATAGATACATTCTTACGAATTATGTTGAGTTTGTCCTGTACACAGCATGAGTATTTTTCTTAATCACTTTATATGAATAATTGTTCATTAGGGGCCTTTTCCATTCAGTTTTTTTAGGCAATTTGATGAAGAGATGTTGCAATAGTATCTAACTCTGATGGGTGATGATTTAGGAAGATTATGTGATGCGAAGTTTCCAAAATGGTTGAAAATTTATGTAAGCTTTAATTTACACATTTATGCACTTGTTTAAGATAAATCTTTTTCCTGTTGATTTATAAAATCCATTAATAGATACTAAATGCTAAAAATGAGATTAACGAGAATACCAAATACATTGCTGAAGGCCTAAGTTGATGGGTTAAAACCTACAATAGTGACTTTGTAAATAGGTTCATGGTCTACACTACTCAAAATGGGAGATATAAATCAACAATGAACAATGGTGAGTGTGTGTTGGTGACATTGTGGAATGAGAAAGAACTTGATTATTATGGGTTGTTGGAAGAAGTATTGAATTTGGAATCCTTTTGGAGTAGGAAACAAAATTGTTCTATTTAAATGCCATTAATATAATATTTATGATAGAGAACTTAGAGTCTATCCAAGGTTTGGATTTATGGATATCAATTACCAAAGGAAGTTCAACACAAATGATCCTTTATTTTTAGCTCAGCAAACATAACAAATGTATTGTTTAAGTTTTCCGTCTATGTGTTGAGATAGATGCAAATGGCGAGCAATGTGCAAAATAAAAGCTAAGGTAGAATTGATATCCCATCACTAGGAATGCAAGATGAAGATAGCCATTCCTTTCTTGAAGTTTCTTTTTAAGGTGAGATAATGCCAACTTCCCATTCCAATCACAGTTGATCTTGATAGTCAATTGATAGCCAAAGATCTTAGTAGATGTTAATGCAAATCTTATAGAAGTACTTATTCATGAAATTCAAAATGAAATGATGTCATCAGAAAGACATATTAGAACTAAAATGATGAAGAAGAAGAAGAAAAAGAAGGGGAAAAGGAAGAAAAGAGAAGGATGAGAAGAGGAAAAGAAAGATTATGAGACAATACACAAGACCAGTAAAATAATAATTTCACTTGCTAATAGTAAATTTGATATGGATTGTGAAGATTATATTGTTATTGTCTATTGTATAATTAAGCACTAATCTTGATGTTTGTTATGGAAACAAACATTTCTTTTACTTATCTACATTAAATTTGTGCATATATATTTTAAATTTCATACGAAGCATATGTTTATAGTTGTTACTCATTTTCTTAAGCCATGTTAAATATCATGACATGCATTACTGATCTTGTACATGTCTTTTCAATTTCAATATAGAATCTAAGGATTATTGAGTCATCATTTTCTTGTAGAATGACTACTAGGGAAAGGGGATCCATTGGGAGGGGATCCATGGGGAGGGCTAGAGGTAGAGGTCATGGATGAGATGTATCTGGACAACAAAGGTCGACTCCTTCTAAAGTTTCTTCCCCAAATTTGAAGATGAAGATGTTAATAGAGATGGAGGATAATCTTCCTGAATATGGTGATGATGTCTTTGTTGCTCAAATTCAAGAGAGAGAATTAAGTGAGGGCCTAAGAACTTCCATGTCAAGGGTGAGAAGAGTTAGCCATTGGGATCATGCACCAAATGATCCTGTCATTCGAGCATGGATCCAACCTTACTGTAACAAGTATGATTTACTAATATTTATTAGAAAAAGTGGAATATCTCATTGAAATTTACTTGATCTATATTATCTAGAAATATATTATGTTATATTTATATATATATATGTATATACAAGAACATTCTTATATATAATAAAGGTGTGATTGTGTTTCCATATGTATTTTTATGTTCATGCATCATTTTTGTGCTCTTGGATGGTATATATACTATGATGGATGAAGATGAGTGAAATGTGAAGAAGGGCTTGGAGATAAGATATTTAAAATGAGTCCATTCAATCTTGATATAAAGAAGAGGGAAAGTAAGAGAAAAGAAACTACAAAAATAAAAAACATAAAAAGGACAAAATGTTCTAATAGAATATTAGAAAATGTAAATCTTGGAGGGTACAAGATTAAACTATTTGCCATTAGATTCAAGTATGTATCCTTATAATTACCCTTTAGATTCAATTATTTAACCTTTTAAATTATATGAAATTTTTTCTTGTTTTAAATTGACAGGGATTATCAACAATTACCCTTGTCTACCCTTGCACTCGAGTCATCCATCTGCTTAAGATTCATGCTATATAATAACTTGAAATTTATCATAATATGTTGAAGAATCTATTGAGCCTGCAAGCTATAGTTTCTCTCTAAATTAAAAGCACAGGTAATCAACTTATTATGATCTTGGTTAAAATTTCTATAATACTTTGCTTCTTGATGAAATTTCATCAAGGATTTCAATGGATTCTAATAGGAACTTCAATTTTGAAGAAAAAACTATTTTTCTCTTTGGACTATTCAATAAGTTTACTCGAGCTAAAAATATTATTTCATAATTTGAACCAGTTAAAGTATGATTAGCTTGCATTGATAATAAGTTATTGGATAATGCAATGACATAATTGATTTTCTTGAGTTTGTGTACATATGTATTTTAGTTCATTTAACACAAAATACTACTTTCTATCTCATCGCATATACCTTTTGTAAATTGGAATCTCATTATCAAGCAAAGTTTCCTCTCTACATTCTAAATTCTTCGTAAATGATAGTGATATTAAAACTGGCTAAACTACTTGATGGGCTTCAAGTGCTCCTATTTTAGTATATGTGCATTTATCAAATTTGTTCATAGTAGGCAAGTACTACAATGAAAGCCAATATTTGAAACTCCTTCTTATTCTAATACATTTGCAATTCTCGTACTTGGTACTTCTTATTTCCCAATCTTGAAATTCTATATTTTTTGATTTTAGTGTTTCAATATATTTGATATATTAAGATCAACCATTGAAAATAAACTTTTACTTGATATAATACTTACAATGACTTGTTTTTGAAGTGTTCAATAGATATCATGAGATTAAACTCAAACAAGGGTTCTAATTTTTTGCACTAAGTTGAGCAACACCATTTTTGTCCCATAATCAATAATTTGCTAAAGTAATATTCCAAGAGTGTTCATATATAGTTGAAATGCTTGAATATAAGAGTCCCTTCAACATTCCTTCAATGCAAATGAGCATTCTCTTTTTGAGCAAACTAGTATGCCTTTTTTTTTTAGTTTATGCTAACAACTTTTCATATTATCAAATCTATCACTTGATTTAGCATTAAATGTATGAGTGATAGCTACTAAACTTAATATTTTATCAGAAAGTTTCATCTTGCTATGCTCTTCTAATAAATATAAAACAATAGATGCAATTCTATTTAAATCATATATTATGATGACTTGACAAGGTTTCTAGATATAAATGTATTGCATGTCAAGAAGTCGAATTTCACACTGTAGTATTCTATTTAAACCAGCCATTATGATGATGAATACAATGAAATACTTCATAATTAAAGACAATTGCTGATAATTTGGTGGGGAAGGGGGCTGCTACAATAATTTTCCTAAAATTGGCAACATCATATTCCAAGTTTTCTCTGTACTCAATTAGTGTCTAACAAAAGTAGTCTCATAGGTGTAAGAAGTATCTTTATCCTTTCATTTTCTTGAGTTGTTTATGTGCACGCATCCATGTATTACATGCAATTTTGGATGGGTAAATGATAATATTACCTTCTACCTAGAGATATATCAATGTCAAAATTACTTTTGAGTGAAGGTTATTAAATTTTTTCTTTGCTTTGTAGATTTATTCTAGATATCACTTCTCGTAAAATAATAGAAATACTAAGATAATATTTTAGTGGGTGGCCTACTTGGGGAAGATTTCTCAAGAAAATAAAGAACTCCTATATGAAAATTTTAGAGTGAGTTATCATTTTTTTAAATAGTTTATTTTACATGTGAGCTAAAATTAAATAAATTTTTTAACTTTTTTTTTTTTGTAAATGGGATAGGTGTGATACATATGGTTGCTTGAACATGAAGTGGGCTTTAGAAACTCATGGGAGCACTATCACAAGAATAATTTGAAAAACAAATACTTATACTTTCAAAAAGGTTGTAAAGGAGAAAGTTGGTGGTAATGATCTTGAGGAATGGAAAAAAAAATGTAAGTCATCTTGTTTGTTTACAAGAGACTGGAATTCCTTGTGTGATGGTCAATTTAGTGAATCTAACTACAAAAATCCAAGCTGGGCAAGATCGTTTCATGGTGAAAGAAGTTTCTATTGGGAAGCATGCTAAAAGTTTCATTTCATTTGAGGAGCATTGACATCACATGGTAAGGATATTCCTTATGTTACTTTTATTTCAAAATTGTATTTTATTTTATATGATACTTTTCATTTATATTTATAATTCATATATATAGGAGGTCAAGAAAGGTCATTCCATAAGCTAACTTGAACTTCATGATTGAGTTCATAGAAAACAAAAGAGAGGCGACGATCTGATTAACAAATCCAAGAAAGTTAAAGTGAGTAAAATCTTTATATTTCCTCTCATGTAAAATAAAAAATTATGAGTACAAGTTTAATGATTTGTAATTGTTATTTTCCATTTATATAAGAGGCATAAATACTGTGAAACTCATAGCTTCAATGCAGTTTCTAATGTGATGTTTGATGCCAAAATGTGGGTTGAGGCATGTAGTGGTTTGAATAAGGGAAGAAGATAAGGATTTGAAAATACTTTTCATGCAAGAGAAATAGTTGGAGGTTGAAGTTCAACTCAATCTGGGTGTCTGTAAGCACATCTTGATCAATTAATGAAGACGTTTCAGAAAGCATCCTAAAATGGCTGTTAATGAACAATTAGCACAAGAAAGAAAACAAATAACAAAAGAAAGTGCAATGCTTTGGAATTTCTATTCATATTGAATTAATTATTTTATCTTATTTTAATTTACTTTATGTATTATTAAATAAAAAGATATGTGTACAATATAAATGTACATATATAGTATTAAAATACCTCTTGATCAAAAAGTGACAACAATTATTTAGGTTCATATATATATATATATATTAGATATTTCAATTTTGAGAGAATAAGTTATAATTTTACTTAAAAATGTTACATCATTACTAGTAATTAATAATTGAGACCTTACGAATTAGTAATAGAAATATCAAATTTATTATAAGGTTATCATAGTCCTAGAAGATAAATAACTAGAGGTCTAGTTGAAATAAAATACTTCTCTCTTACACATAGTCCCTAAAATTCAAAATCCTAGTCTCACAAATCAAAGAAAAAAAGGTGGGGGGGGGGG
>JACGDI010005413.1:541915-554436 GCA_014898725.1 Jacaranda copaia | reverse complement strand
AAAAAAAACTAAAAATTAATCCATCATTGAAGGCATTTGTCAAGTTGATGTATATGGACACGAAAGCTCTTCATGCACTTATAGATTTGAGTTTTGTACAAGTACATGAGATGCATAAGTTGGATATTTTATAAATTCAATGAATTCAGTATGCCTTAATTGATGGTAATCTCTATTTGATGAAATTTTGAAAGCAATCTTATAACAACTAATTAATGTGAGGATTTTTAAATTATGGACCTTGGTTGGGAGAAATTAATTCTTTTGCAGTTATTGTAAAAATATGTTCATTACTTAGAGCATATCTATAATATACTTGTTACTTTCTTATTTCTAGCATAATTTTATTACATGCTTAGAATACTAAGAGAATTATGTTTTTGAATAACTAATATCCAATTGAAGATATTTAGTCATAGAGATTTAGTTGATAATCTTGTGTTAGTTAACATTTTGTTTTAGAGAATTATAAAACCAATCTAACAATTAAAAATTAATGGAGTATGAAAATAAGTTTGGGGCTCTTGTTTTAAAGGTTTTAAAGAATGATGAATAGGGATAAAGAATGAATCAGAAGTTAGAATTAGAATAGAAGGAAGTCATAAGTAAAAATTGTAAAATAGTATAAGTGTAACATCGAGTGTGATTAATCTAAATAGCATTATATTTATATTATCATTAGAGCCACACGATCTTTCTATGGGAGTGGAAAATAGACTTGCTTCTCAAAATCAAAAAAATCTATAATTTTAGTCTTAATTTGGGAATTATTTCAACATGTGATTGGGACTTGAAACGTTAAGATTGGCTCTCAATTCAACCGATAACTACGGTAAGTGTCTAAATCTATAAATACTATATAATATTATGTTTTAAAACCCAAAAGGATATACACTATAGTATAATTTGTTTGTGACTTGTTTTCAATTTACACTGCACTATAATTATGTTGCACTGCACACACAAAATTTTTTTATTTTGTTTCATAATATAAGAAAATATGTTCTTTATGGTTTCATTTTTATTTAATAATGTCTTTGGACTAGTAGCTAAATACAATAATCAATACTGATGACTAGATTTTCTGTTACTGCTACTATTACTGTTAGTTGAATCCAACTTTATTTAGGTGTGTGAGGAATTTCACTTGACAGCAATGGGCTTGCTAGTTGAACCCCAAACCCTCATTGCCTAATTCCCCTAGCACACAATAGAAGTTGTTTGTACCTAAAATAGGTCATAGGATTTTCCAAGGACCTAAGCTCAAGCTCTATTTTGTAATATCGCACCTTACCTGGGATGAGAAATGATAGTTATGTTGGGAGACATAAGGTTAATTAGCTACAACAAACATTGGTTCGACCATCGCATTTATTTGGTAGCTTTTTAAAAAAATGCATATCTTTATATTCCGTTTTACTACTGTATAATGCAAAACTACTTTTCACTGTTTACTCAAATGTGTATGACTATGTTTGATTGTTCTTCAGTGTTTATAACTGTTTCTCAGTATTTTTCTCAAGTATTTATCACTGAGCTTCTTTTGATCATAATATATTCTTAAACTCATATTGCATACACTTGGCATTTACTGAGTACTTTACTCGCACTCTAATTTTCTTTTCCTTCTTTTTGGCAAACCTAGACCTTGACCTAAGTGAGGAGGTGGACTCGTTTTCGATAAGAATCAGAATTGAAATGTTATCTTAGGATTTTTCCAGTTGTTTTAGTATCATTACTATGTCAGTTTATTAATTTATTTTCTTTTAGTGAAATTCTAGTTGAAGATAGAGGATTGGTTTTTGGAGTTTGCCATGTTTGAGATTTATTTGGCTACCAGGAATATTCGATGTTTTATTTATGATCATGATTTTGATTGTTGACCCATGTATTAGGATTGAATTTTGTGTCTCAAGATTAGATCTTATGGTTCAATTTTGGGGCATGACAGAAAGAGAGCTCGTAGAGAGCTTCATTGAATGAAGAATCACAAAGGATATGGGAATAGTTGAAAAAGAGAAAGGCAATGTTAGTTGCAGAGACAAGGAAGAGAGAGGAGAAATTACTTTCGGAATCAAAAAAGAGGGAAGATGCTTGAATATAGCAGCTTTGACAAAGATAATGGAAAACATTGATAGAGCCATAAATGACAGGAAAAAAAAATAGGTTGTATGTGAAATTGTGATATGGTGATTTACATTATGCCAAATGATTCTTTAGTGCTTTTTTATGTTTTGTATTTATCTTTTGGAACTTTCATTTTTACTATCTTTGTTGGAGTTTAACTGTATGCAATATGGTATTGGACTCATTTCTTGTCAAGTTAATATATTAAAGATAATTGTCTTTTGTTACTCTTAATTTTACTAAATTTATAGTATTTTTTTATCCACTAATTGTGAATTTGAATGATAAATTTACATAACATGTGAAAAAAATGTCTCAAAATAGCTACAATATCTCCTTTGTTTATATTGATTTGTGATTGATTAGTGACTAAAAATTCCATCACAAAACAAAGACTAAATTTTCAGTCACTACCTTGCAACTAAGTATATTAGTCAATGTTCTCTGATAAGATATTCAGTTACTAAATAATGATCGATTTGTGACCAAAAGTAAACAAAACAGTCAATCATCAAGGCAGCTAATTGGTCACAAATCAGTCAAAATACTAACTGCTTTTGTGAAGAGCAAATCTGAGATGGAAACTTAAAGGGTTGTGATGGAATATTCGGTAATTAGTTTGTGATTGAAGTAAAATGGTCATTGACAAGATTAGTGATGAGGGTATTTGTATCATAATATGTGATCATAAATCGATCGCAACTTCTATTTGGTGACCGATTTTGCTTGTTTAGTGACCAAAAAATCAATTAGTAAAGCATTTTTTTGGTAGTAAAAATTGTTTTCTTGTTGAATCCCTTCAAATCATACTTCATGGTGGACATTCTCTGTGGTCAAGCTAGCCTCTAATACCAGTTTTTTAGGATAGCAATAGAGAATTAAGTGCATGAAATAAACAACACAAGAATTTACATATTTCAACTTAATTTAGGCCACATCCATTGGCCATAGGTGGTAGAATTTTCATTACCACTTTGAAAGCAGTACAACTAGAAAATTTCAAAGTGCCTCATAACCGAGGAACACTTCTATTTATAAGGATAGCAAGATGGGATAACAATCAAAATAGAGTCCTAGTCAAATTTGATCTCTAAGGATCAAATCAAATCCAAACCAAACTAGAATACCAATTCCAACTAACTAGGATTCCAAATCTTGTTGGTTTATAACTTTTTGAGGCACAACACAATAGATGCACATGTATGTTTGTATGCCTCACACAATTTGCACTACTTGCTAGCGCATGCGTTCATGCGCTAGCGCACACACACATATAGAGTTGTGCAAAGTACACCATGGAGCCCTTCCCGTTTTATTTGATTCGATGTATATTTTTACGATATATATTCTTGCATACATGAAATGCTGTATTATAAAACCTTCAAAAAAATAATGAAAATAATTACAGATAGTGCTTAAATCTAAAAAAAGGAACAAGCATCATGATAATAAGAATAGATAATAAAAAAAAATGTATTATAAGAAATATAGACATATAAATTAAGAAGTTACAATTTGTTGTACTAGCATTGAGAAATTTGAGTCCAGAAGTAAGTTACATTTGATAGTGGAATATATATGCTTAAAAGAGTAATTT
This sequence comes from Jacaranda copaia, assembly GCA_014898725.1. Classification (NCBI taxonomy): domain Eukaryota; kingdom Viridiplantae; phylum Streptophyta; class Magnoliopsida; order Lamiales; family Bignoniaceae; genus Jacaranda; species Jacaranda copaia. The sequence goes on along the minus strand of JACGDI010005413.1, from coordinate 550,712 downwards.
ATTAAGCCTACTTCTATTTTTCGCGTATTGTTCTAATCTCAAGTGAATTTTGAAGTGAATTGTAGTTTAAAATTTTTAGCCCAAAACCATTGTCAGCAATTTACATATGATTTGTGCATATTGAAAAAGTTTTTAATTTTTTAGGCAATTTAAATGTTCAAAAATATACCTTTTGGAATGTTTTTTTTTAGTATTGTAGACTTTTTCCAGAAAAAGAAAAAGAATTAAATGGAATTAGTGATTTTATGCATTTTTTTTAAGTTAGATGTCATTTTTTTTTCCGAATCAATTTGGTTGAAGTTTAATATTTTTTTAAATTATATTTTGTTTATAATTTTTATATTATACAACAACATAAATTTTTTTATGTGTAATGAAAAGTTTGATTTTTAAATATGTAAGTATCACAAAAGTGCCCGTTTGTAGAAATAAATGTGTGTTGAAGCAAAGAATACAATTTTAGCATCGTGCACTCTTGCAAACCGTATATCTAAATAAAAGAACATGGGAATGTAATCTTAGGCCACTTAAGATATCTTCTACAATACAAAATACTTCAAAATACACATAAGCAGAATACGTTTTTTTAACAGCCAAAGATTTCAGAAATCTTCATACAAAACACCATCTTCTAAAATAAAACAGCACGATCTAAACAATCCAACAGAGAAGGGCAAAACCACAAATCTAAATCTTGAGACATATCCCAAGGAACAACAACAGAAAATATATGCCTCGTTTCCATCCTAGTCGAATCGAACTTCTGAATAGTGAATGTCTAAAAGCTCGTTCCCACCCAAAGCACTCTTTTTTTGTTGTCTTCTTATGAACTTCATCACAAGTTGTTGGATTTTACCATCAAGTAAAGTCTCCGCAGAAACAGTTTCCTTTTCAGAACTATAATTAATTTCCCAATTATTTGAGGGATCATCTATGTATACTTTTTTAACTAAAGTAGGTACCTAAATATTTAGTTTTACTCTGAGTACTTTTGCAAGAAAGAAAATATATTTTTAGTTAAAATAATGAATGAATTAATATATACTTATTCCAACTATTGATGGTATAGCTGCACCCTGTAAGCGGCATTGTGTAAAAGTCAATTCCCTTTCTTTGCCTGCTTGCTCCGAACACTTCTTTGTTTGGTTTAGGCAAGTATGCTACATATATTCTTTTTTAGTTTGAATATAATTTTGAAAAGAAATATTTATTTATAAGTTATATAAATAGAAATATAACCTATATATTTAAGGTTTACATCTTCAATTGCTCAACTGAATGTTCTTCCATAACCAACAACTGTCGAAGGATACTTCATCTATTTTCCACTTTGATAAAAAATCCTAGCATCATCCACTATGTTCTTCCTCATGTGTTGTACAAGGATTTTGATTCCAGGTTTTAATTTATGCGCCTTAACGATATCATTCCAACCACTTACTATCTTTCCCGCTACCATTAACGTTGACCATGCTCTATTACCAAATCGCGTGCATATCTCAATATCGATGTAACGTGCTAGAGATGTTGTTAAACCAAGTGGTAGATCCTATAAAGAAAATTTAGGGACTAAATAATAAATAACATTGTTTTAAGGGGAGTTATAAAAATTATAGCAGTAAAATGATATTGATTATCACATCATAGTTATGATGATGATGTAACAAATATAAACCCATTCTTGGAATAGACAATAAATAAGAAAAATAATACATTTTCATCATAACATAAAGGTAATATTTAAAAAGTAGAGTATATAAAATAGAAGAGGGCAAGTATTTTATTTACCTGGATATGCTTTTGCATCCTCAATGGTATCTAACAAAAAAGATTCGAAAAAATGAAATTTAAATAACTGAAAACACGATATGTAGGTATTTTTTTATATCTCTATTAAATCATCTACTAACATGTATACCTCGTTATATGCAGGTTGCTTTGGATGAAAATGAAAACTAACGCAACTTGCATTATGTTGGGAGTTGGAACATCTAATTTTGTCTATGCCTTAAGTCTGATTTGTCAGAACTTATGTAAATAGTTTTGTTCTCCTGGGAACATCTTGACTTTTGATGTCTATTATTTTGTTGTCCTATTAACATCTTGAAGCAAGGTGATATGCATTTGATCAAATATTTTGAGGTCTATTTTTATTTATAAGAAATGTCTAAAAACTATATTTTGAGATCTTTTTTATTTTTATGAAATGTTAAAGAATTGTATTGTCTGTAATAGAAATAGAAAGTGTTTTTGGAACAATATTTATTGTTAAGGAAAACTTGGCCAATTGGGGCACAAATACAATAAGCCAGCGTCCTATAAGAAGCAAAGTTTAAGGCGCTTGTCTGATTGGGGCACAAATATACCAAACCAATATCCTAAGAAGCCATGTTGAGGGTGCTGATAAGTGTCATAATGGAACGTATATAACCCTAGAACAAGTATCTCAAGATAAATTGTTCAAAATATTCAAAATTACTAAAGGGTACTTTATAAAGTCAGTATAGCACGGTAGTATAGCACACTTAAGTGTCTTGATATAGACATTTAGGGACGCAAAAAGAATTTGGTAGACATATATATATCTTGTATAAGTTTAGAGATATAAAGAAGCGTCTCAATAGTTGTAGTTCCATATTTTTTGTTTCCTGCAGAAGCGTTTGGTTGTGCCTTGAATTCTACTTTTGGAGACAAATATAATTGTTCTATCCTTGAGGTGCATACCAAATGCAGTTAGAGTTAACGCTATGTGAGAGTATGCGGCAAATATTTTATGTGCCCTAAAAATTATAAATGTCCCGGAAAGGTACACAACAGTACATGTATTCCTAAAGATTCAGTGAGCTCTTCTTTTGGAACAAGAGGGAAAACGGGTTTTGCTTTGGAGCTTTCAAAGAGAGAAAGTTGGAAGCCCATTTAGAGATCAGAGGAAAACTTAAAAAGTTTAAGGGTTGCTTTTCGGAACAACTAATTATAAGTCCATATCTTCTATAGCGGAAAATTTTGAAGTTTATTAGTTTTATATACTCTATAATCTACTTCATAATAAATGAGGATCCTTGTTGGTGTTGAAGATGATTTTATATGTTGAATAGTTCAATCATATAATTCCAAGTTTTTGATAAATTTTTTATTTATCTCCATTGCATATTGCTTTCATCTTCTTGGTCATGTTGTGATCAACAATGTGTAACTCACAATAGGCGTGATGAGTTTTGAAAGCTAATTTACATATGTCATCCTCTTTCATTCTATTTTGATGGTAGTTAGACCCTAGATCTAGCTTAGAGAACACTACTGCATGCTTCCTGCAAGCAAAACCGTGATCGATCAAATTTGGACCTTAAACGGAAACTAACCAGATATATAGAAATAAAGCATACATTATTAAGACTGATCAACTTGACCAAATTCAACCAATCACGTACATGGCAAAAATGTTTGGTATAGAAGTGAAGTGAGTAACCTAAGATTTCTATATTTTTCAGAATAAAACAAGAATTGAAATTAAAACCTATACATATATATATATATATATGATTTAGAAATTAAAGTAAAAGGCAGATATATGTCATTAATTTTCTTAAAAATTCTTACTTAAAAAAAGGCTAAGAAATAATAAAGCACGTAGGAGCACTCCAATCCCACTAAAAATGTACGAAGTAAATCAAATTTGTTTCCTAGCAGCTTCGTATGATGATACTTGTAATATCTTTTGGAATATTTGTCAACTGTAAAAAAAATATTAGTACAGAAAAATACAATATTAGTGACAAAATAATAAATTATAAGATAAAAATTGTCACTAATAACATATATTGAGTGACAATAACTTTTATCTTGTTATTGATGATAATTTTTAAGTGACAAAAATTTTTTTGTTGTTACAACATAAGTCAGTAGTGACAAAAATTAATATTTTAAGTTGCCACCCTTAACAATTAGTGAAAACCCTAGCTATGGCGACAACTTTGTGACAATAAAAATTATTACTATAATTTGGGATAAAATTTTTATTGTTACTATATATGCGTCATTAATTGTCTATGGTGGCAATTTTAATACTATTCTTGTCACTATATTTTAGTTTGTAAAAATCATCAAGATGACAAAATTAAATTTTTTGTTGCCTAATATATATAATTAGTGACAACTTTGAAATTAACTTATTATTTTATCACCAATTTATCTTTTTCTTATAGTGTATAACAACTACTATGCAATTTTATTACTGTTCATTCTCAATTTCTTATTTTAGTTTCTTGCTAAAAGTCTATAAATCCAATTGCTTCGAGAAACAGGAATATTATAATTCCACCAGCCATATGTAGGCTGAAAAAGGGATTGAGCTTATAAGACTTTTACACTTCCTTTGATTTAAAAATTTTAGTAGAGAAAAACAATGTAAGGGAAAAGGAAAATAAGCAGAGAAATATAAAATTTTAAGTTATTTGATCGTCTGAGGAACAGAAGAGCAAAGAAATACAAAAATTGGAGGTGACGAAGGTTTAAAGAAGGGGAGAGAGCTACGTTTTTCTTACATTGTTCTCATCATTTTGATTGGAAATTCCAATTTTATTAGGCTTTTTTAGAATTTTTTTTTTAGTATTTTTGTTAACAAGCAAACAATTAAAATGATTTTTTCTAATTTTTTTTTTCTTTTTTCCCTTTAAAATCTTCATATCAAATATAATGTTAGTTTTCCCCAAATTGGGGGTCGGACTCCCGTGCCGGTGTAAGTGGAGGGAATTTCCCCTTGAGGTCTGCTGATGCGAAGTAATACGAAGTGAGATTATTCAATTCAAGGTCCATGAAGAATTAATTCGGTCGAAAAAAGTCACGTCAGATTAAAACTGCCCGTGTAAGATTAATTTCGGCAAGTTTTCAATTTTTTTATGATTATTATTTTAATTTGACAAAATTTTTAATTAAATTTGTAAATTTACATCTTGACTTATTAAAATTCTAAAATATTAAAACCCCTAACTACAGGATATATTTGATAATTTTGTAATACCTCACTACGCATGTATCCACTTATGCAATAAACCTCTCCATGACTTTTTTCGTAAGAAACATCATGCACAATGTCACAATTTGGATTGATTTGGAACGACAGAGTGGCAGCCCAAAGGCTCTAATGGACGACGCTGCACTTTCAATTTGATCATATAAAATTATATTGAAAAGCAATTAGTTTGCTTTCATTTTAATCAACTCATGTAATTAATTAATGTATTTAGATTAATTTGAGTATATCTAATTTCTCCAAAAAGAGTAGAGACTATATTTGAATTTTTTGAATTACAATAAGTAAACTAGAACTAAAAAAAAATAATATTAATTTTCTTCCGTTTTGTTCTCAAGGGAAATGTTAAATAAATACTTGTACGAATATAATTAATTATGCAAAGTATTTGCTTCTTTATGAATCAATTTCTTCTTTTCTTTTCTCTTTTTTTGTATAATATTCAATCACATTAAAAATTCAAATATTTAAAATTCAAAGCATTGCATAAATCCAAATTAAGATACGCTGAAACTAATTTTAATTAACTAATTAAACTTAGTATCAAGGTGTGTGTGTCTATATATATATATATATTATTTTAGGACATTCACTAAAAGAAGTGGATATTTAGTCACAAAGCATTTCTAGCTCATATTTAAAGACCACTTAAGGAATATTATTAAGTTATTAAAACTGATTTAGAAAGTAGAAATTTTTTCTTTTGTTTTCTTTTGTTTTCTTTTTTTTTTTCCCCACTAAGTTGGCCGGATTCGATATTACAATTGTGCAATCTCCTATATTTTATGAGTAAATATATTCGATTCACTTACAAATTTGGAAAAGGCTAATTAGTTAAAAACAAAAGAGAAGTGCAATTTACTTTAAAACAAGAATAGTAAGCTAGCTAGACCTAAACCTAATTTAGCCTTTTTGTTTACACTGAAATCATCTTTTGAATTTCAGTTTGAGAAGATAACAACCGGGGCATAATTGAACCATATTGCAATAGTGGAGCTCAAAAGGCCTCTTTCCTTTGCCCCCCACCACCAATGCCCTTTTTACCAAATAGAGGGGGAAAAAAAGGGAAAAAAGAAAAGCTACCAATTCCAAAGGGAACAACAGAATATGCATGGATCTTATCTCCCAGCTTGAGGCCTCTGAATATATAGTTATTCCTATGCACCTTTTTTAGCTCTCAATTGCTGCCTTTTCCTTCTCTGCAAAGCTTGCAAATACTAAATTCCTTTCCTTTTCTTTTATCCCACTAATTTATTCCCATCTTTAATTACTTTTCATGATACATAAATTAATATTTAAAAGCCCATAATTAATTTAATATTCAAACTGATCCTTATCTAGAATCATATCCATCCATTGATTGATGATGGAGGACAGATGGATTGTATCCCAACTCCAAGAAAATCCCTTGTTTCTCCCCCTGCTGTGATTTCCTCAGTCGTCGGCAGCCGGCGGCGCTTTGAAGGGTACATAATTTCCATCCGAGAAAGATTATTAACTGAGCTCTCTACATCACTGCCTGCAGGGCCAGTAGTTGATGAGTTTGTACCATACAATCCACAGAACTTGTTTCCATCTTGAACAGAAATATTGTTATTATTTTCATGACTGCCCTTTAGCCCAAAGTTTCCTAGGAATGAAGGATCATGAGTAGTTGCGGTGGTGGTGGCTCCGATTTGGGCAGCTTTCATCAATAAAGCTGTTGCAGAAATTGTTGCAGTAGATGTTTGGTTGCTTTGGTTTTGAGTGCTGAACAAAGATGGAACACTAACTTCTTTCACATTGGTTAAAGGGATTGGATTGTTGGCTAAGTCCTGATTTTCAGTTCCATTGGGGGAAAGCTTGTTTCCAAAATCCCAATTCAGCTGATAAGTAGTGGATGGCGGAGGACTACTGATGAATGGATCATGGGTAGTAGTGAAGGTGTTTAGTCCCATTGGATGCATTTCTTGGAGGTTTTTGGGTATGGACTCTTGGAGATGGGCTGGACCCTGAGGCATCCATAGAGACAGCTGCCCTCGTATGTTTTGTTCGTTGGTCAGGATTGGTCTGAAAATCGAAGGGAAATGCTGTCTCATGCCTGATTGCCCCAGTGGTGGTCCGACGAAATGATAGTTGTTGGTATTTGGTGCATGGCTGTTCATGTGAGATGCAGCTGTAACTCTTGCTGTTTCTTCAGCCAAGGCGTCGCAAAATGCTCGATGAGTGATGAAGCTATCTCTCCTAACCATACGAGATTCAAAAAGTGAAATTGTTCATTAGCATATATAGAGAGATTATATGTACCACAATTAAAGCAATTCTTCTTTGATGAGAATGTCAATGGTAAACTTGAAACAAAACTTAAATAGTAATGCTATAAAGTAACCTACCTATGACTAACATAACAAGACTGGAAAGTTGTATAATTTACATTTGAGGAAAATTAATTAAAGATGAAGAAGCGTACTAATTTAACAAAAGATTTTTGGGCTAAAAATCAACACATTTTGACTAGAAATTTGTCTTCACACAGTCAAATTCTCTACTCCTTCTATATTTCTTCTCCTCCTTTTTAGACATTAAACTCATGTTTGGACCTTGAATTTTAACATGAAAAATACAAAATGAATTTTTTTTTTTAACATTTCAAATGATGTAACTTTATACTTTAATATTTACACTTTTACATTTTCCTTCTCTTTTTCCCTCCTCTTTTCCTTGATTCAAACATGGTATAATGCCTATCCGTTGCACTGTCATGTTTCTTCTCTTTACACATATAACTTGTTGATTTAGAGTCATTTATTTTACGTAATTAATTTTTAATATTTTGGTGTGGCACAAAACATATTGAGATGCAAGTGATCGTCTAATTCTTCAAAAATTATAACATCGTGGCCATCTAAAATTCTTCATGAAATGTCTATGTCCAAAATATATAAAGCAAGATTGAGAGATTATTTTACCTTGAAAAGATAGTCCCACAGTCACATTTGTATTCCCTCGTGCCACAAGTCTTTGAGTGGGCCCTCCAATCCGACTGCACAGCGTAACGCTTTGAACACTTATCGCACTTCCACTTCTTCTCCCCATGCTTTCGACAGAAGTGCTTTTTGATGCCGGTCAAGTCTCCAAGAGCCCTGGAAGGATGGTGGTGGACACACGTTTTCTCCGGGCACACGTAAACACGTTTTCTCACTTCCTTGCTGGTCCTTTGTTTCAGCTTCCATGGCAAGTTGTGGCCCCTCCTGTGGAGCTGCAAATTTTGATCTCTCTGGAAACCCTTTCCACATATTTCACACAAGAATCTGTTGGTAGCCATCAGGGTCTTGGGGGACAAGGCTATCACTTCTGCTTCAGGATCTGCAAATTAGACACACAGAAATTAAGGATAAAATCTTGAATATACTTATCCTGGAAATTAATTAATTGAAGTTAGAAAATCAGAAGCAATATAGTATGATATTCATCAGACCTGGGTTGCCTGGAAGGTTTCTCTTCTTTTTAACAGGAGGATTGGATCCATTACTGACAGGATTTTGAGTAGTGGAACCAATTGAAATTACTTCCTCTGTCATCTTTCTTGAGAATCTTCTTTTAATTTGCTGGTGGGGAAGGGATTCAATCTACAAGCCCGAAGATGGAGTATGTGATATTATTACAAGAGAGAAAAAGAAAGAACTACTGCTAAAAGATACCTTTTGCAATGATGTCAAACTCATACAACACTAGCTGATTGATGCAGAATTGGAGGGATATACTTCTCCTCTCTCTCTCTCTCTCTCT
>JACGDI010005413.1:514005-541815 GCA_014898725.1 Jacaranda copaia | reverse complement strand
AGGAATGGGGTGCAGGACTCAAAGAGTGTATGATGACATATATGATGAGGTCCTGAGAAAGTTGGAGTCCATGCCTTTCTGATTGGAATGATTATCCCATAATTGTTTTGCTTTTTGTTTGTTTATATATTATTGTACTAAAACTTTGTTCCAATCACCAAACATGAATATATATGTCTAATATGACCCATTGGTTTTGATTAATCTCAAGAACCCTACCTTCAAATTGTATATTTTTGGTTGATCCTAAATGACAATGACACCATTGATTGTGATGCCCAAGCATATATGAATATGGAGAAGATATTCGCCCTTTGTACCAAAAACTTTTATTTATTTCACATATAACATGACTCATGTAAATCTTTTTAATACATATTTTGGACCCATATAGAAATGAAAATTAATTAACATTAGGTTATGAATATTAATATATTTTAATTAAAGAACCTAAGAATGAAGAATTCTAATTTAATAATTACTAACAATTGCACTTATTTGGTTAATTTTGACCGGCTATAGATGGTTCATTTCAAATTCTGGAACAACTTATAAATCATATTTCATGTAATAAATTTACAAATTATCGCACTAAAAATCCTCTGACCAATCATACTTTAAACAAGTATGAATCAATTAATACACCCTATAACACTTTAGTGTTTTTGGTTAGACTTGATATGTGTGTGTATTAAATAAGAAATGGTATACTGATTAAAAAAAAGTTAAGAAATGGTACGTTCAGTTAATTTGGTTCATTAGTATTAATTTTAATTTTAGAAACTAATGAATGATATTAGAGTTTAATATAAAATATCCCGATTAATGAAACATATTAGGATTAATTGCGTTCGATCAAATTTAGTACGATCTTGAATTCACAACAAAAGACAGACTTAACTGATTATGACAATTAATTAGTGCCAATCTCAATTACAAAAAAGTGTGTAATAAAAGCAACATTAATTAACGTCCCTCGTGAACTTAACCAGTTGAGCGGATGGGTAAAAATAGGATTTTGACGATGTGAAATTTTTCATGAATGGCTTAGGCAGACATGCACATTACCCCAACTGTCAAACAAAGTAAGTCCAGAGAGAACGACAAGCAAGCTAGCATAAAAAGGGAATAATCGTCCTAATGACAGTCGACACCATTGGCTAATCCCATCTCACGTTTCAATAAGGTTTTTACCCCTATTCTTAGTTACCCTTTCAGATTTAAATGAAAGCGAAAAAGGAAAAAAAATAGTAATAAGGGAAAATTTGAACCCATTTAATTTAAAGGGCATTTGGCTAGTTGTATTATAAAAAAGATCTTATAAGTATTTATATCTTATTTTAAAAATAAGCTCTTCAAGTGTTTGCATAAAATAAATTTTTTAAAACTTATAAAATTAATGTTAATTAGTAATGATAATTTTACAATTACTATAGAAATTGTCTAGATTTTAAATATAATTAGAAACTCATCACCTTTTCAAATAGAGATTATATAATTTTAACATTTTGATTTGAGTATACTTACCACCTTTTTCTAAGAAATTTTACCAAACACTTTATTGATCTTGACTAATTTTTCAAATAATGCTACACTTTCTAGCCTAAATTTATTGCTTCTAACTTTTTGCCTCTCCCACTTTAATTTGTGATATGAGCAGTTAACTTTCAACCATTAATATAATAGATAAATTAAAAAATTTTAATTTTTCATTTTTTTTATCTAAAATTTAATTTATGTTGAGTCACATCATTAATAATCAAATATAAAGTTTGTTATGCTGGAGGAATAGAGAGGAGGAGGGCTTGGTCATGGAAAAAAATGGATAGTTTGATCGTTGGATGGTTCCTTCACATTGAATGTTAGATGATGACCACTTTATTGATTCTCCTAAAGTTATTAAAGCAATCTTTGCTTTAAAGGAATGTGTTGGAGTTCAATTTCTAACTTTTCTATTCCCGAACGCATGATACGTGTTCCCAATCTCAAATACTCCTTTAACTCAACAACTCTACTTTCCAATTTAATTTCAAGCCAAAAAGATATAAATTTTGCATAGTATTAATCTATCATTTATGGAAGTTCTACTCACTCAAATTAAATTCAAATCGCAGGGGTCAGATAAAAAAACAAAAAAAAAAGAAAAGAAACACAGTTTTACACCCTGAAAACAAAATTACTACAAAAATAATGAGCCAAAACACTATTAAAAAACTCAGTGTCTGCTACAAAAAATTGCTATGAAATTAATTTAATAGTTATAGTTATATATGATATCTGTGAATTTTCTTAGCAAATGTACTTTTTTTAATTATAATCAATAAACATTATTAATTTTCAATCCATAACTTTGTTGTTTATAACTTAACAAATTAGTTATTTATTATCGATAGAAAAATTAATAGATACATACATATATATATATATATAATGATCATTAGCTACGAATTGGCCACATAAAGGGTTAGTTACGAAAGCATCAACTTTAAATTTAGTTAAGACAATTTCGTAGCCAAAACTATGTATTTATAGCATTAGCTATGGAATGATCCTAGCTAATGCGCTAATTTTTTGTAGTGAAAAACCCCTCAACATTTTTTTAAAAATAAGTAAAATACAAACTTCTAGGAGTTTTTTTTTTGGGATAATTGCAGTCAGCCCCCCAATCTATGACCTTATTTGCACATTGTCCCCAACTGTTGTCGATGTGCAATTTCACTCCCAAACTAATTAAAATATTCGCAAACATTACATTTGCACTGTTTCGATGGAATCTAACAAATGAGCATTAAACACGTAAGGTGAAGGCAATGGAATATTCTTGTTAAATTCCACCTGAACAGTGAGAATGTGGTATTGGTGAATATTTTAATTAGTTGATTTACACATTTTAATTAATTCAGCTGGTAAAATTGCACATCGACAATGATTGAAGCCAATGTGCAAATGAGGTCATAAATTTGGAACTGACTGTAATTAACTTATTTTTTTTGGCACACTTATTTATGTTTATAGGGTAAATTTGCCAATATCTTATTTCAAGTGGATGCAAATGCAACTATCCTTGTTTTAGGTTTTTCCTAGGAAAAGGAAAAAAGAACGGATTCCCAAAAGAGATTTAGCTAAACAGTAATAAAAAGATTATAGTTAGGTGCAGATTAAAAATTACTCGAGAGACAGCCAACTGACAAAGGCATTGAATTTTTAGAAGTGTGGGTGGTGAGTAGGGGTAGTCGTCTCCTTGTGGGCTGACTTTTCCTGCTCACCCCTTTAATCATAATCTAATGATGTTTTTGCTTTCTGTGTTTGTTTAGAATTTAATCTTTGGAATTTTGCTGTTGAACTTTGGTGAGCACAGAATATTCTTTCCCTCCCCGACACCCTCAAAGGCTTCAACTTTCAAAGTCCAGCTCTTCTTACACCCCAAATTACTTTATTTTATAGTACTATATATATTTTTTACTCTACAAATCTCTCTCCCTACAATGCATAATCTACTTACCGTGTCTGTGCGTAGATCGAGCAAATTTATTTAATTATAATATTGAAATTTGAGAGCAATATAGGTATTTTAATTTATATTATATGAGTGGTAATTTAAAAATATAATATAGATTTACACTAACAAAATTAAGTAATTAGAAACAAATAAATAAAGGCATATTTCAAAACAATTACCAATAATAATTTAAGAGGATAATTTAACAGTAATTATTTTTATAAAGTGTTGTCATAGTTTTGGGGATATACATAGCCTCTAAAAAATAAAAAACAGGCGTTCTTATTTTGTAAAGGCAATCTTTAAATGCCCTCCATATTTTTGCAATCTTAGTTATGAAGTCTATTTATCCAAATATATCCATATGTAATGAAAGTAATTTTCAAGCTCTCAAAGATAAAAGAAATAGTCTCAAAAGTCCTCTATTATGGTAGTGTTGGATTTATATAAAACAAATAAAAGTTTAAATTGTAAATAATTTTCATATAAAATTTAAGATTATAAAAAAATTAATAAATCAAGTCAAGATTATTAGCATTGAGAGTGCGGACATAAAAAATGTAATATAGATTAAAAGAAATTTAAAAATATAGAGAAATAAGCTTGTATTTTATATAATTAAATTCATGTAATATATAAAATTATAGATAAATAAAAAGAAACCACCCGTCAAAATCAAGCACCTATGTTTTACCTTATTTGTCTTTGTGTAAGTGTAGCGCGTGTGTCCAAACATGAGTACGTAGGTGGTTTCAAATACTACGTAGGAGGGTTTAGGGAAAAGTAAATTGTTATCACCAAGGGTATGTTTGTTTCCTCATTTGTCTTCTACCTAAAATCAATTCTGAGATCTTGAACTTGGTGTCAATTTCCTGGTTTTCTAGGGTTGAGTTTTGTTCTCAACCACCAATATGAAGAATTCTTTTATTTATTTATTTTTCCCAAATTTCAATGTGAAATTTGAGTACTGTTTTATTCATTCCCTCTATGTGTTTGTGCTCTTAGCCAAGGATTTGAAATGGAATGTATGTCTTAACATTTATACCTATTTGAATGAGGTTTTTTATACTTAGAGACGTCTTGGTATTAATTATGTGACAATTCACATTTGGACACAAAGGACACATGTATGTTTGTGTGTTTACTTGGTGCGTTTGCTACTAACATAAAATAAAAATAGAAATAGAATAAGGATTCTGATTTTTTGGGTGAGATATATATTTTAATTCATACGAGAGGATATTTTTAGCAATTTGAAAAAAATTCAAATTTTGAATTTTGTATAATTATATAAAATTTAAAATTAAAAATAAAATGTACGTGAAGGAGACTACCATCACATTCGAATTTTTCCATTTGAAAATATGATCAAACTAAACTAGACTAGAATAGGATATATTATATATTTATATATATGATTAGTGTTAGACCCATAATTTGTTGGATTCCATTAGCATGACGGCGTTAGCACATTAATGAACAACTGTGCTAGCTTGGTGCGCCAAACTATGGCCAAGTGTGCGTTCTTATGAGCATCGACTAACTGCTTTTGTTTGATTGCCTAAGGAATTCACATGATGGGCTGAGCATCATGCGGACTGTCGGATCGTTGGGTAAGTTATGTGCACAAGCTCTGGAAACTCACATACACACTGTGCAAACCAATGACGAGTTATCAAACACATAAGCTGGAACTTGAGATAGGCATGCACCCAGGAGGCAACAAGTAATGGCACACGTATGTGCACGGCAAGTTCCTTAGTTAGCTAACTTGATGACATAGCTAGATGACTAGACATCTAGCTGGCATGCTAGGCTATGATAGTGGTAAACTTTTGGCATAAGTCCAGCATGGACGATGGTTACCAAGAGCAGTTTGTAGATTAGTAGGTGGTGGTTGCAAAGTAGTTACCAAGATGAGCTAATTCTAATAGGAAAAACTATCTAGACATTAGGCGGGCTGTTAATGGTCCAACTTAGCCTACGCAATTAAGCTGTCAACTGCATCATTTTGACTTGTATAGGCCCAAACCTCACAAGTGAAATATATGTGAAGGTTGTGGCAAATTCCTTATATTTGTTTATTGATGTTAATAATACGAGGTTGGGATTTTTCTATACTTGCTGTGTTCATTATCTTATCTTACTGTTGCTTAAATTGTTAGCTTGATTCATGTGTTAGCTTACTACTCTCAAACAATAAAATTAAAAGTGTTGGTTGGCTACTAATTATTGGTGTAATTAGGCTAGCACAGTAGGCTAAATTGTGCATAAGAAGTTTAGCAAAATTGACCCTTGTGACAATTAGGACCAAAGCCTAGTTTTAGTTTTACTATGTGAATCGCAATTCAGGATAAATCAGCTATGGGATAGCATCTTTGATCTGGAGATAAGGATGGAATGGAGTGGAGAAATTCCTCGGGTGTCCCTCAGATGAACAGATTGTTGCTTTGTTTATGTAGATCTAAGGTCCGCAGTAGGTAGTTGAGGATTTGCAAAAATTAATGGAAGATCAATTGACCATTGTTGGTGAAGATATTGGAATGTTTGAAACATGGATAAATGCCATCAACACTGAGATCGACATTCTAAAGAGGGCGATTTGTTCTGGATTTGGCAAAGATCTTTCTCTTCATCCAAGTTTAAAGTTTCTAAACCCAAACCCTTTGGCGACGTGAGAAGCGCCAAAGAGTTAGAGAACTTCTATAGGATATTGAGACCTATTTTTAAGATCAAAAGTCCCAAAAAGTGAGAAAGTTTTGATCACCTATATGTACTTGGTTAGTGATGTTAAATTATGGTGGCGAACTCATCTCTCTATGATGTTACTGCAAGCAGAAGTAAGATTAATACATAAGAAATCTTGAAAAAGAGTTGAAGGATAAAGTTTTGCCCTTTAACACTTCTTGGTTGGTGAAGGAGCCATGAAGGAACTAAAACATACTAGAACAATATAGGACTATGTTAAAGAATTTAATTCCTTGATGTTGCATGTCAAGGACATGTCGGAGAAAGATAAGTTATTCAGCTTCATGTTTGTATTGAAAATTTAGGCCAAGTTAACATTCAAAGGCAAAGGGTCAAGGATTTACCGTCCATGATTGTTGCCATTGACCAGTTACTTGATTTTTGGGGTTGTTGGTACACCAGACCCTAATCGAAAGAAGGAATTGGGAAGGAAAAAGGGAAAACAAGCAAGTTCACAAAGAATGGGAAATTTAAGAAAAAGAAACACAAGAGATATCAGTGAAAATAAAGGAGACCAAACTAGTTGTGGACAATGTGAACAAGGATTGCTATATTTATAATGATGACCACAGAATAAGGGATTATCCTAAAAGAAGCAAGTTAAATGCTCTTGTCATTGAGAAAGAGCAAGGTAATAGGACTATGGTCTATCTCACATGAATCCTTTGCAATTGCTGATGCAATTCAATAAAGGCCTACTCTTAAATAAGGCCTTATGTATGTCAAAGTTGTGGTAAACAATAAAGAGACGATAGCTATGATAGACTCTAGAGCTACCTACAACTTTATTTCAGAAAAAAAAAAAAAAGTTCAAAAATTAGGGTTGTAGCTTATACCCCACATGGCCAAATCAAAGCTATGAATTTGATAGCTAAACCAACTAAGAGAGTTGTTAACACTAATCTAACAATGGGTTCGTGGGATTGACGATATTGCTTAATGGCTATCATCATTGGAATTGAGTTCCTAGTGGCAACGAAGGCAGCTGTGTATGCATATTGATGTGGATTATTGATATTGGATAAGGGTTACTTCTCTTTTGTACATGGGATATACATTTCTAAGCTAAAATTGAGTGAACAACCAAATGAACAAAAGTTAGGATCAATTTTAGCCACGCAGTTGAAGATAGGCTTAAAGCCTGGAGAAGTGACTTACCTTGATGCGTTGGTGGGGTTAAAACTGGGAATGTTTTAAGATATGCCTAATTTAGTGGAAAAATTGTTAGAGAAGTTCGTGGATGTCATGCCACTTGAATTACCTAAAATATTGCCATCTAGATATGCTATTGATCATAAGATGGAGCTTGAATTGGGTCCCCAACCTTCTACCAATGCTCCTTGTCAAATGAGCCTTGCGGAGTCGATGGAGTTAAGGTAGCACTTGAATGTGTTGCTGGAGTCTAGGCTAATTCAACCTTTAGAAGCCCTATACAATCCCCCAATGCCATTTTAGAAAAAGCAAGATAGCTCATTAAAGATGTGCGTAGATTATCGAGCATTAATAAGGTAATAGTGAAAAATAAGTACCCTATTCCCAATGTCCTTAATTTATTTGATAAGATGACGTGGGCTATGTATTATCCTAAGATTGAATTAAGGATAGGTTATTGGCAAGTGCGCATAACTATTAGTGATGAGGGAAAAACTACTTGTGTGATAAGACATGGTTCATATGAGTTTTGGGTGATGCCATTTAACTTAACCAGCACCTCTGCCACTTTTTGTAATATGATGAACAATGTACCATATGAGTACTTAGTCTGTTTTTTTATGGTATATCTAGATAATATAGTTATATATTCTAAGTCCCTTGATGATCATTTGTGGCATTTGAGACTTGTGTTTTAGAAACTGCAAGAGTTCCAATTCTACTAAAAGAAAAAAAGTGTGAGTGCTGTGAGGAGTAAACCACCTTCCTTTGCACATTATTTGCCAATGAAAAATCAAAATGGATAGCTAGAAGGTGTAGATAATGGTAGATTGGCCTGCTCCATCCAAGATAACCAAGTTGGGTTTGTTTATGGGATTGACTATTTGCTACATATGGTTTATTAAGAATTACTCCAATATGGTTGGACTCTTGACAAATTTTGCTAAAAAAAGACCAATTGTGGGAGTGGAATGTTGCATGCTAAAGTGCTTTTTAGTAGGTAAAATAGACTATTGCTTCTGAACAAGTGTTGAAACTCCCTAAATTTGATAAGCCATTTGTTGTGCAAGTAGATGCATCTAATTATGCAGTGGGAGGTGTCTTGGTCTAAGAGAAACATCTAGTTACCTTTAAAAATTGTAAATTGACAGCTACAAAATTTTGGTACAATACCCATGAAAAGGAGATGCTAGCAGTAATACTCTGTCTTGATACTTGGAGACAGTATCTGTTGGAAACAAAGTTTGCTATTATGACTGACAATGTTGGTAACACCTATTTTTGGACTAAAAAAAATTAACCCCAAAGTAAGCTCATTGGAAAGAGCTCCTAGGATAATTTGATTTTGAATGGGTGCACAAATCGGGCAAACACAATGAAGTTATTGATGCCTTAAGCTGAACAAAAATTTAAAATTTTGTAGCTGCCTTGACGATGGTGGAAACGAAGCTCTTAGAATAGATTTGGGAGGCATTTTAGATGGACTCGATATATAAAAAACTTACCGAACTCATGAAAGTTGGCGAAATTCAAAAGTATTGGCTACAAGATAGGTTGTTGTATGCAAAGAATGGTTGAGCCTATGTACCTAGTAGACTTTTGAGAAGGGAAATTTTGAGAGAGATGCATGACTCGAAATGGGCAAATCATCCTCCAATTGACATAATGTTGGCATTATTATCCCATTGGTACTATTGGCCTAAGATTGAGAATGATGTTGAGGCTTATGTGAAGACTCGCTTAGTTTGCCAACTAAACAAGTCCCAAAAAAGAGAGGAAGTTAGTTTACTACAAGCACTACTTATACAAAAAAAGCCACAACAATTCGATTCCATGGCTTTTATTGCTGATTTCCATAAGGTGAAGGGTATGGCTATTATTTTTGTTATTATTGACAGATTTTCTAAATATGGTATATTCATTGTTGCCCTTAATGCTTGTCTAGCCAAGATTGCTTCAAATTTATTTTTCAAGCATGTGGTGAAATATTTTTGGATGTCAGAAGACATTGTGTTGTAAGTGACTAGGACTTCATTATATTGACCGATTTTAAACTTTGCTCTTTAACTTGATGGGAACTACACTAAAATTTTTTACAACAAATCATCCACAAATTGATGGTCAAATGGAGAGGATGAATGCATTGTTAGAAGAGTATTTGCGATACTATGTTTCAACAAGTCAAAAAGAATTGGGTGTAATTGCTTGGCATGGTCCAATTTTGTTATAACTTCCATAAATCATCAACAACTAGCTTGAGCTTATCTGAATTAGTTTATGGTCAACAACCCCTAGCTCTTCTTAAGATTACATTGTAGAGGATAGGAGACAAGTATGTTGTGGCTTACTACTTTGTAAGGGTAAGCAAAATTTGTTAAATGGGGCTTGAGACATTTTAGATAAAGATCAACATAGAATGAAAAAATACCAGTGATATGGGAGACAAGATGTTTTGCATAGTGTGGGGGAGATGGTGCTCTTAAAGTTGACCCCACAAATTTGAAAAAAAAAAAAAAGCTCCAAGATGGTACATCACAGTTTAGTGCCAAAGTATGATAGTCCATTTGAGATTGTTAACAAAGTTGGTAATATGGCGTAGCAATTGAATCTACCAGATCAGTTGAAAATACACCCTACATTTCATGTGAATATTCTTAAAAAATATCTACATGATGATGATGTTACCTGA
This sequence comes from Jacaranda copaia, assembly GCA_014898725.1. NCBI lineage: Eukaryota > Viridiplantae > Streptophyta > Magnoliopsida > Lamiales > Bignoniaceae > Jacaranda > Jacaranda copaia. The sequence goes on along the minus strand of JACGDI010005413.1, from coordinate 531,727 downwards.
ATGCAGGCTAAACTTGCTCTAGTTGTTATTCACCAACAATATGAAAAAAAAGTTCAGCATGTGTTGGATCACCAAACTAGGTGACAGAGCAAGAAAAACCAGCAAACAGATTATCTTGTTCAATGGAAAAGGTGTATAAATCTTTAGTATTTTGAGAGTTTGATTGAGGCATATTGGTGGTCGAGGAGAACAACATCTCCAATAAGGATGTTAGGTTCTTCCAACAAGAGTGGTTTGTTAGACCTATGATTTGTTGGATGCCATTAGCATGACGACCGTAGCATACCAATGAGAAAAGTGCCGACTTGATAGGGCACAACTATGGCTAAGTGCGGGTTCTTGTGAGCATCGGTTAGCTAGTTTTGCTTGGTTTCCTAGGAATGCACATGACGGGTTGAGTGTCATGTGGATTGTTAGATCGTTGGCTAAATGATAGGCACAAGTTGCTAGGAACTCATGCACATTTTTATGCAAAACAATGATGGACGTTCAAGCACATGAGCAGAAACTTGAGATAGGCACGCGCCTATGTTGGCAACAGGTAATAGCATGTGCATGCTCAAGAATGTGGTGCACGCGCACGATAGGTTCCTTAGTTGGCTGACTCAATGGCATGGATGGATAAATGGATATCTAGCTAGCATGCTAGATCATGGCTGTAGTAAACTTCTAGCATGAGTCCTGCATGGACAACAGTTACCAAGAGCAATTTGCAGACTAGTGGCTAGTGATTGCAAAGCAATTACTGGGATGAGCTAGCTCTTGTAGAAAAACCTATTTAAACACTAAGTGGGTTGTTATTAGTCCAACTTAGCCTATGTAGTTGGGGTTGTCAATTGCATTATTTTGACTTATATAGGTCCAAACTTCACAAACAAAATATGTGTTAAGGCTGTGGCTAATTCCTTAAAATCATTGATTGGAGTTAATAATACGACGTTGAGATTTTCCCATACTTGCTACATTCATTTTCTTGCCTTATCATTGCTTAAATTGTTAGCTTGATTCATGTATTGACTTACTACTCTCAAACATTAAAATTACAAGTGTTGATTGGCTGCTAATTGTTGATGCAATTAGGCCGACGCAGCAGGCTAAATTGTGCACAAGAAACTCAGCGGAATCAACCCCTATGAGAATTAGACACATAAAGTATTAATTCCATTGAAGTGTGTAACAATTTATCATTTGATATATATACACCCACTAACCCTTTGGAGAAATTCACATGCCTATAACATTAAAAAGTAGGGAATCTATGCCTTTTAGTAATCTAAATCTATGAGATTCATCACTTATCTTTTTATTTTCTTCAGGGAATAAAACTCAAAATTGATATATAAGTTGCCGTGTATACTCTTGCAAAAAGGAAAAAAAAAAAACTGAATATTTGCATATATAATTTTGGGATGATCCTAAAGTGCAATTTGGATATTAATTATGAACAACATTAATACTTTCGAAAACTAAATTATATTATGGTAGCTAGTGTGTTAATTTGTATCAATGAAATTGGAATCACCAAAAGGAAGAGGAACTATTTATAATTATTCGAATTCAAAATTCAATATGTTAATTATACAAACCACTTCATTCTCACCTAGCCTCATTTGAGCTTAGCTTTTTTGTTTCCGAGGCCAAGTTGTGATTTTTATCATGCTTCCTCTATCAAAGAAAGAATCTTCTTTGGTAAAGATATATAGTCTAGTTGAATTAGTGCAAGTTACTTTTGATATTTTTATATTTTATTATTTTTGGGGAAGAGTTTGGGAGACAAAAAAAAAAAAGCAATCAAAAACAGTACTATAGTATTTTTATACACATGCATTTGCTATTTTATGAAATTTAATTCAAATAAATTAATTTTTTATCTAAGAGATACTTTAACATACATACTTAATTAACAATGAGTTAGCAATACTCATCAATAATTGATTTAAACACCAACTAATGAATCAACATTAAATCCAAAACCTCAAATTTTGGAACCTAAACTTTGCCAGTTGCTTTATTGACTTAAATAGTTTATATTGTGGATCGAGTGGGTATGGGTTGTGTTGAGGTAGGGGTATAATATAAAAATATCAAATTTAAACCGAACCCAATTCAATTCGATGCTAAAATCAAAAGGTTCAACCCTAACCTGACTTATAAAAAATAGAGTCAGGTTTGAATTGACTTGATTGAAAATCAAGTCACTTAACAATCTAATAAACATGATCTAATCCAACCTAACTCAACATGGTCTATATATTTTATTTTTCGTACTTATAAATTCTAATATTATAATTAAGTAGAAGTTTGATTTACCAATGAAATTTATACTTCTATATAATCATTAAGGTATAAGAAAGTAAAAAATATAATAAGTTTAACACGTGTCAGGTTCATAATTACTCTAAATACAAAAAAGTAATAAATCATTATTCAATAAATAATTTTGATGACAACAATCAATGCAAAATTAACCACTAAATAGTAAAAATTAAAGTCTAAAGACAAAAACATCAAATTAAAGTCCAAAACTCTAAAGACAATTTTGATGATAACCATCAAATCCAAAATCTTCTTTGCACCAGTGGCTAGTTTCCTCTATTAATTCATAAACCAAAACACCACAAAGAAATCTTCTTTTGACATGTGTATTGGAGATTTTAAGATTTTTTAAATTTTGGATACAATTTTTTTTTTAGATTATTGGATATAAATTTTTTAAATTTAGATTTTATTTTTAATTACCCAATTATTTTTGAGTTGGGTCAGGTTGGGTCAAGTTTATATGGTTATTAGGTCACCTGCTTGTTGTTTTTGGGTTTAGCGAACTAACTAGAAACCAACACAACTTTATTCTTTTTTCTTAGGTAAGTTTCGGGCCCGATATAATTTGACCCAAACTCAAAAACATCAAATTCAAACCTAATATTTTTTGGATGAGTTATGATCCGATTATCAGGTTGGATTTGATTTTGATATTCTTAATATTGAAGTTTTATTTGGGAGGCTTCTCAACTAAATTCAAAAAATTAAATAAGTATAGTATATATAGTGCCCTACTAGTTGGGAAAAATTTCCAAATGGTATATATAGAACTTGATATTTTGGCGTAATTGTGGACCTATCAATTTAATTATTGTTTGGTGCCTAAGAAAGTAGGAGCTAGCTGCTAGCGTGGGGCAGCTTAAATTTGTTTAGTGGCTTTTTCGCCATAAGATAATGAAGACGGCAAGTAAATTCAAGAATTCTGAGCTTTATGCTGTGTGGCATTGATGTACACGTCTTGAATTTTAATAAAAAAGTATTAAAAATATATATTTTCATGTTAAAATAATAGTTTACTTTTAATTATTTTCTCTTTCTCTTCCAACTCTTCAGGTTCAATATTTGTTAATCTGCGTGCATGTCCTATACCCTATGCCAATGAATTAGGCCTATTAATGGGTAGGATTTATCCTCTCTAAATCCATAATAATAATACAACACCCATGCATGTACCCATATTCAATAAAGAGACATGAGATTCAAATTCTATTCAGATCCATTTAGAAAAATAGAATTAATAAAAATAGAGTTTGTACCCATAAAATATCCAAAATACCTAATATCAAATACTAGTGTTCCAACTCCCTCATTCCCTAATTTAATCATTTTTATTCATAAAACTTTATTTCCTTACAATTTTAGTCAAACCTAAACCCAAAATATATTAAAAATAATTGAATGGGTGTAATTATGTTTATATGCAAAACTTACCCCACATTAGATATCCTACACCTTAAAATTACTCATTATCCAAATACTTTAATTTAACTAGTTAGCCCAAGTTACTTATATCAAAATTAAATTTATACTAATAACCATGGCATACTAGAAGTGTATACTTAAATTTTTAATATATATAAAATAAAAAAATTAAAAATTATTTTGAATTTATTTTTTTTGCAGTAGCTTTGATAGTGGAGAAAGAAAGAATATTTAAAGGGTGTTTACATAACTACAGAAAAATTTAAAAGTATAAATATCGTTAAATTCTTCTTTTTTTGGTTGGGTGGTTTAGGTGGGGGAGGGGGAGTGTTGCAGTGCTTGATGCAAATCATTTTGATGCATTACAGGTTGAGAAAACTCTGCATATATTATCCGTGTGTCCACATTATTTTGTTTATATTTTAAAAATGAATTTAAAATATGAAAAATTATTGTGAAGTGTTTGAAAATTTTTGTTTTTCCAAAATATTTTCTAAAAGTATATTTAATCAAACATTTTCTCTTTGAAAAAAATGTGAGCTTATTCAAGAATGATTTGAAGACATCCTTGCCATTTTCTTTTCTATTAATATTTACTAAATATAGTAGCATAAATTTTTTCTACTATTTACATATATTTGATTGAATATATTACATGGAATAATAATATTTTTAAAAAATAAAAAGAATGGAAAAGAAACAAAAAATAATATTTTAGAGGAAAAATAGAGAGAAAAAGACATAATATGGGGGGGAAAGAGAGAAAAGTAATGCATACTCTTACAGTTCTTATTTGTTTAATATTCCAAAAATTAAATATATAAATTAAATAAATTAAATTAAATGACTAAAATTAAATGTATTTTTTTAATTTAAAAAAATCAAGTTAATTTTTTAAAATATGCCAAAAAATTAGCCAATATTAATAAATTATTTTAGCGTTCAAATATTAGGTAGTTTTAGCATTTTGACTAACAATAAGAAAATTTAAAGAATATACAAAAATTAATCAAGACAAAACACAATTCAAAAATTGGGTTTAATAAACTAGACCTAATGGATTTTGGGTTAGATAGATAGGACAGGGTCTAATTTAGGCCAGTCTATTACTTAGTTATTTTAAGGTATGGGTCTAATGGGATATATAAGTTGAGTAGGGTAGAACAAATATAGGATCTAATTATTTCTGTATATTACAGTATGGATTTGAATAGAGAAATACGTTACCCATTGACAGGCCTTAAATTAATTTAAGAACCTAGACTAGAATTGGTGGGGCACCAAAAGGGGGGCAAATGTAGAAGAAGAAGAAAAGAAGTGATACAGTTTCAATATAACACAATAATATGCAATATAAGCAATCGCAACACAAATTATTCACAAAAGTGTAGCAATTTCTAGAAATCCAGTACTTTCTAGAATACATAAAAAATGGTCTCAATATGTAATTAATGTTGTGTTTTTAAATTTGTGTTTGTTTAATTAGTATCTGTTGAACAAACTCTTTATTTAAATAACTATAGATGTGTATAAATTTAATACGTTCATCTTTGTACACGTAAAAGTATTATGATAAATCGGTCACCATATGTGGATCTCATGTTGCATTCACCACATATAGACAAACAAAAGCAATTTAATTTTTTGAACATTCTAGTAATTAAACTGGTTACATATATCATTATATCATAACTATCAACAAAAAGTAATTGATTAATATCTTTTAACTAATACTACTAATGCATAATCAACTAATCAATATAATGATTATTGAAATGGATGATTTTCTTTCTTTTTATATAATATAAGTAGAACTCATACCCTCAATTTTAACACCTTTGCAGGTCATTGTGGGCTCAAACAAGAGAAAGCTCATTTTTATCAATTAATCGAGTAGTATTATTCTTATACTTATACGTGTGAAATAAGCGGTTTAAACTCAAATGACCCCACGAATGAATAAAAGGAAAACAAAGAAAACAAAGTACTCATTGTTTTCATTTTCAAAATTCCTTTCATTTTTATCCCTATTTAATAAATAAAAGCTATCAACCTCCACTCATTTTTAATGAAAATAATATTTATTTTTATTTTTAATTTTTGTCAAATATATCGTAGTATCCAATCATCATTTTGAAACAATTAAAATATATATATATATATATATATATTTAAAAAAGTTAGTATTTTTATTTTATAAAAATATATAAATCTCCTAAATTTTCGTTCTTATATCTACTCTATTCATCATTTTCAGATAAATATCTAATTTTATTTTTAAAACTCAACATATAATTACTTTTTCACTTTTTGAAAATACTGAAAATTGAAAATAAAAACAGAATTAATTAAATGGGCCATAAGGCCTTATTTGTTTTTTTTCCACAAACATTTTCAACCCAAAAAATGAAACCAAATACCTCAATTGATTCGCCAAGGGCACTACTCAAAAACACCCACAAAGTATTCCTAAAATATCTCTTCTTTCTATTCCACAAAAAAATATTGTCATTTTTTTAATATAAATATATTGCAAATATATCTATACTCACATTACATTTATACATAAATAAACATAGTAACATAAAATCACATCTCTCCCTCTAAACAATAGGTATTAATTTGGTATTTATACTATAAAATGTATCTTTACAAAGTAAAAACAAATATATAATTCTTTCCTATAATAGTTTCTAACCATCTCCCAAAATAAAACCAAACATCCATCACATTCTCTATCATTTCCTAAAATTCATTCTTCCATAATAATTTCATCCAAAATTCCCAAAACAAACGGGCAAGAAATGGATTTTAGGAAAACTCCCCACAAGGTAAGCAAGTTAAAGCTGGAATTTGAGGCTTATAGTACACTATTTTAAATTTGAATTTTTTATTTCATTTCATATTCGTCTCTTATTTAAATTCATGGATATCCAATAAATGTATTAAATATTTATTTTTTATAAAAATATTAATTAAAAATTAAATACTCTTTTATATATATTCATAAAACATGAAATAAAGTTGAAGATGCAAATTGCAATATTAATGCTATCAAACTAATGACAGTTGAGATAACTCCATAGACTTGCTCCATTCAACATTTGACTGCAGCCACGTCCCACAATTCAAAATATTTACTGTTAATATGCTTTTCTGCACATTAAACCTTTTTTTTTTTTCCTTTTTCTTTTCAAGGCATGTAGCAATCTTCAGTTGATTTTTCTTCTATGTAAGTAGGTGGGACCAACACGCACTTGGCTCTTTATATTATTTCATTAATATTCAAAAAATAATTTTGGTTACAATCATAGTATTATAGTATTTCATAATGCTATCTCAATCAATGTCTTGCTTTTATCTCTTCTTTAACAAATAGATCAACATCAAATTGTTCACTAGACTTCATCTTCTTCAAATTTAGACCAATTTAGTGGCAATTTTAGTGGAAGGTGGACCCTTGCTTTCAACTTTTGAACCCCCATAATTTAGGTTATCAAACAACATAATAACATTTTCTTATGCTTCCTCCCCTTCTGGCTTTTCTCTGGGGAGTAATTTCATTGTGATGGGCTAACTAAGAAATATGTATAAGTATTTCTTAAAATTAGGATAACTAGGATAGAGGGAAAATATGGTCGCTACTCCACAACAGTCAAAAGAATCTTATATTAATATGATATTTGTTGTAATAGAATAATAATGAGCTCGCGGCCTAATAAAAGTTTACATTATAAATGCTCATCATATAGAATTATGACATCTTACTCAAAGCCATCACTTATGAAATTTCTAAATAAGGCCAAGCCTTATGGTCGAGGATTTATGATGATCCACTTTGATTATAATCTGCATAGGAGTAATGATTTAATGATCAATTTACAAGAATAAACATTGAGTTTGTTGAGATGATTCTCATCAACTAAAATCTTTCATTATTGAAGTTAGATTTGCGCTAAAAATACAGTTAGCTGTTAAGGTAAATTGAGTGCAAATTGCATACCTTTTGAATTTGAAAAATAACACTATTTATGGTGGGATATAGTGTTGGCCCTTATACGTAGACGGGTGGCAAATTTTTTATACTTGGATCATTTGGAATCAATGTTTCACAGTTAGGATTATCTTTTGGGCCAAATTGATTCAAAATTGACCTCGTTTAGAAAGAAGCATATCTTAACTTATAATGTTATATTATATTATAATATTAATAGCATTTCTATCTTTTTCAGAATTTAAACTACAGTACCCCCTTCAAATTTTATGATCCATGCAGCTTAGCAGAATTTGGGGCAAAGCCCTTTAGACTAATTTTGGGGTGAAAGCAAAAGGTTATTGATTGATTGAATTCCGATCATCGATAATAATTTTGTGATTTCAAATATTTGAAATAAAAAATGTATGTCATTTCAGAGTACCTTTTCTTGTCTTGTTGATCAAACCATACTTTAATTTGCTCCCTATTTACGTCAAAATCCTTTCGTGCCCTCCTTATCCAAATTATAAAATTCAGGTTTGTTCTTCCTTGTGGTGGGCCAAATCATGCATGGAGTTGAACCAAATTATGTGATGATTTGTTCAAACTTTCTTTTTCTTTTCTTAATTTTTTAAGTAAAGCAATGGCAAAAATTGTTATACACACACACACACACACACACATATATATATATATATATTATCTAATAACAAATTTATAATTTACAGGCACCACTATAAAAAATTAGGACATGCATCACTTGTAATTTATTCATTGTTGATGCTAAAAATTGATAATTTTAATTATATAATTAACTTAGGCGAATTCAAAATAAATGTGCTTGTAGTTAACCCTCCTTATGTCCAATTCATAATTAATGATTATATATATAAATTTTTCTATGGGTAATATACAATAAATTGTTGTACTTATAATGAATATAACTAAAGGTTGATACTTAAAAACTTTTAGATACTGCTTGTTATTTCAATCCCGGTACCTTAAAAAAAATCTGATGCCTTAGACTTGTCATTCGAAGTAGGCTTCATGAGCTATTCAAATAGAGGAGTCGGTAGAAAAATCAAAGAAAGTCCTTACTACTATTTTTGTACCATCCAATTCCTCACCGCATTAATTGTCGCATTTCTAATGAATTAGTGGCTAACTTTCTAGTTTTTTCTGGTTTTTTTTTTTAAGAAAAATATTCAAATACATATTATTTATTAAATAATTTTAACCTATTAACTACAAAAAATTTGGTTGTGTTTGAAAGAAGAACTTGAAAGATAATATTTTAAATTCAAAATAACAAATCAATTATACATTTTGTATAAGTTTGAGTTGTATCTTACGAATTTCAAATCATTTAACAATTATTTTGATTTATCTTTCAGTTATATATTAGAATGAATTTGAAACACACTGATCAGTATTTAATTAGGTCATTTAAAACTTCGTATTTTAAATATATATTTTTCTCAAATTCAAATTCTTCAATTAATGCACAACGTCCTCGCATCATTCATCACATTAATATATTAAATAGTGATTAATATATTTAGAAACTATTGTATAAGTGGAACGTCTCTTACAATCACAACACCCAATTGAAGTTCATCAACCGTTTTCGCTTTATTGAATGAAGCACCAACTTCTTGTCTGTATATCCTATAAAAGAGAATCACATATATATATATATATATATATAGAAGTACCAGCTAGCCAGGTTGATTTATTATGGGGAGTAGTGGAACTTTATAAAGCAGAAAAGGAACTTTTTAAGCTTTTCAGATTAGATTTGAATGATGATTGCATTATCGTTGTGTTGATTAAGCTGTTTTATAGTTCAAATGGTAGCTTCAGTTCGTGCACACTAATTAATATCATGAGGACAAAATATCTGATTACAAGTGTTGGTTAATTTCAACTATAAATTAACTATCTAAACATCTTCTGGGCAATGTTGATTAACTGAAATCAATTACCAAATACGAGAGACTAATTCCAATTATTCAAAGCTAAAGTTGTTTTAGAAAATTCTAACTCATTTTTATCTCAAAACTCGTTTTCTAATAACTAATATATATTTTCTCCTAATAATATATATATATATATATATCTTTCTCATTTTATTTTCATTATTACTAATTATTTTCCCAACAATCTATCCAAATAAAAACTTATTTTAAACTTATTTTCTCTAACTATCATTTTAAATTTTAAAAATATTGAAAATGAAAAATAGAAATAAAAACATAATCAAGCAGGCACAATAATATAACTATTCCAAAAATGATTTACCGAAATAAGACTATTAATCTTTTGTACTATGATTTTCCTTCTCTTTCCACATCATTACCATTATAGAAAGTTGGGTATAGAATGAAGCCGAGTACCTTTCAAATTTTGTAATGATGAGGGAGAAATTTAAAACCCGAATTATAAGAATGTGCATAGAATATCAAAATAAAAACAAGAACGAATCAACACATATGCATACACTATATGTTAATTTTAAATTAACTTAAAATATGGTTCTCAACATATTTTTAAGGTGTTCAAGTTTCTCCATTATTTTTTACAGTGTAATGAAATGATGTAAAATTAGATCAAACACATGTTATTCTTCAGCAAAATTCTCGGAAATTTTAGTTTGCCAAAATTTCAATCTAGGCGGACCGCGGATGGAACTTTGTTACACAGATTGTAATCAACTGAGTCCATTCCAAAATTATATTACCAGCCACCATTATGTCGAGCCCTGCTGGAAGGTACCTGTTTTGGGTTGAAATGCTACTCCAATCTTATTTATAATAATTCAAAATAAATTATGCATCCCCAAAATATTCAATTTAAATAATTCCATGACAACCCAAACTACTACTCATTCCCACCTATCATTACATTTTGCTATATAACTTTCACAATGGCTATAAGATCATCATACAATTTCTAACACCCCAAACTCGTATTTAGGTAATACTTACATTAAAAGAAATTGAGTTCAAACTTAACACCCTTGATCCATCATAACAGGTCATATACATATGTCCAACTAGTTACTTGCTCATACTGTTATATACACTAGATAAATCTCAAATGACATGATTGTTGCTCCTCAATCTCTATCTAAGAAAAAGAATCAAGAACATGTAGGAGGTGTAAGTCCCAACAACTTAGTTAGGGGCAAAAGAAAAAGAAAAGACCATTAATCAATATGATCGATGAAATAATACTAAAAACTCATGACATATCATATAATGCTCATATCATATGAGAATGAATAAAACAGTACAAATTTAACAATACAAATGACAAGTCAAAACTCATCAATAAGAATTAAGATTACACAATTAGTGGAGCTGTTGGGGGCTCTCCAACCTTGACTCCCGAATATCATATCAAAACAAGTCCCTTATCCCTCCAATTCCTGAGTGATCAGCTCGGCAGTAATGGTACATGTGGCATGGCTAGCCGCATGCCGATCCCTCACTCATAGTTAGCTAACCTCCAATTACTTGTCAGACATGATCATTAGTAGGTACTAGTGGGTATTAGTTGAGAGACCAGTTATCATGGGCTCGATACCACCTAGTTGTCTTTCCAAACCTAATCTCAAGCCTAACTTCTCATGGTGTACCTCTGCATCCAACTTCCCAAGAACGTCCCCAAGGTTCTCAATAACAGTCAATATTCTAACAACAATATAGAGATTTAAACAACAATGTTATAATTGAATATCAACCAAACACAACTGACCCAAGAAACAATAAGTTAATCAGTCAACAATATCATTCTAATAACAGTGCAAAGCAATGAATTCAGAAAATGATAAACAATCGGTCGGCAAGACCATTCCAATAGCATTACCAAATGATGAGTTCAAAGAATGATAAAACAATCAATCCGCTCTAATAACATTACAAAACATCGAGTTCAAAGAATGATAAAACAATCGGTTGGCAAGACCATCTAGATAGCATTTTAGAAGGATAATATAAACTATCCACATAATCAATTGGCAAAGGCCAAGGAATATAGAAAACCAAGGTAATCATTAGGACTTAATAGAGAGACTCAAATATCATGAAAAGAACAATCAAATCAGAGAGGGAACGAATAAATTAGTATTCACAAAATGGACATATTTGTTTTCCCAACAAGAATACGGATTAAAACCTCACTTGGCAATAGTTGGCAATAGTTGGCAATGGTAGGTTGCAGAACTTTCTTCAATAGGCTTGATAGTTTGTGCTTTTGTCACCTAATCATAGCAACACAAGGCATAAGACAATTTGAAATAATACTAACTTAATCTCCAAATTAAACGTGGTTATACTTAATATTCTTAATTCCTCTTAGTATCTTTATACCTCCCATAGATCTAAATTCGATTATCAATCAAATTTCTTGAATTCTTAACTTCCAAATATGAATATAGGTCAAATTAGTAATCATTTGATTAGACTTCACCATTGTAGACTTATTCTAGAAGGAATTTTAGTGGAAACGAATAGTTAACAATTGATCCAATCTAGTTGCTTGACTTTATAGATGAAGAGGTTGACCAGCTCTCCCATGATTTTCTCAACTAACATAAAGCATTTCTGCCACTATGTCACTCTACCACTATCCATCATTTCTTTAATTCTTGGTGTTTTTAGTTATTAATTTTTAGTATAACTATGTGTTTAAGATTTGTTTCAATGGCATTGAAAAAGGTTATTCTTGTTATTTCTATTTGGAGTTTTGTTCTCCCAATATAAACTAAGTTATTGGTTGTAAATTGTGTTTAAGATTCTTGCACATGTTACATTAATAAACATTTCTATTTGATTCTAGCACTTTGCCTTGTTTTATTTATTAAACTCGATTAGCTCTTATTATTTTGGCCTTAGAGCTAAGCTCAATCCATCATTATTAATAATAGATCCACTGCTTCCCAAAATGAGCGCACAAACCCACCTAATGACCCCATCATCCAACAATTATCCGCCATTACATCTAAATTAAACTCCATAGGTGAATTAAAAAGCCATTCTTGTGGCTCTCGAAGCCTAAGCTAGCAACACACAACATGGGGAAACTAGTTTTTGGGATCGTGACAAAGGCAAACCCTTGTGGTCAAAAGAGGACAACATGAACACCCTGTGGTAGCTTAAGAACTCTTTACGAAGACCACATATCAAGATGGAATTTCCCTAATTTGAAGGAGGTGACCCACTAGGGTGGATATTGAAAGTTGAAAAGTATTTTTGTCATTACTAAATGCCCGACAAAGAGAAAAAGGAATCATTGACATGTATTTGGAGGGTGATGCTCCCGATTTATTTGCGTGGATTAACAGCAAGTGTACTTTATTATATTGGGAGGAACTTCTCAAAGCTTTACAGAAAAATAATGGGCCAACTGAATTTCAAAACCCCGATGATGCTCTCTGTAGCATTTGACAAATGGGAATGATTATAAAATATCATCAAGAGTTTGCTAAACATTTGGCCAGAGTCAAGAATTGGCCTAAACATTGTCTTTTGCTTGTATTTCCTAATGGGCTCAAAGAAGAGTTGAAGATTGATGTTAGAATTCACAAGCCCAAGTCAGTTTACAAGGCCATGAGCTTAGCCCTTGAATTTAAAAATAACTTAGGCATAAATCAAAAGCCCAAAAGATAACTTATACAGATAAATCAGCCCAAGTCCTTCTTTCCTAAACAAAACTCATGTGAACTAATCTTCCTATGACATAGATCACTATAAAATTCGATAGAAGCATCTTGACACATTCAACCTTATCCTTGGGAATCCGAATGACAAGCAAAGATTGCAAAGGTCTCTATTTCCAATGCAACAAAATTTAGACCTAGGCATTGTTGTAAACCTTCCAATTTAGCGTTAATGGAGTAGCAGAAGATAGTGAACCCATGAAACCACCAATTAATGTTGAGTATGAAGAAGAAATGAGTCTTAATGACCTTGGGAAAATCTCATTTCATGTAATTTTGGGCAAATCAAGTGGCAGTACTATGAATCTTGAAGATACTTTGGATAAAGGTTAATTCTCATCTTGATTGATAGTGGCTCAACTCACACCTTTATAGTTGAGTCAATAGTGATCGAAATACAATTATTGATGCAACAGGTTTTGAGATTTAGGGTTCAAATAGGAAATGGCGATATGGTTCAATGTAATTGACTTTGTCAAAAAGTGCATGTTCAACTTTTAGGCTTAATTATCATGAAAGATTATTATCCATTTTTGCTTGGAGATACAAATTAAGTGTGCTAGGCATAAAATAGTTAGCGTTACTCAATACCGTGCAAGCAAATTGGAATAAGATGTTCCTCTTTTTTTATTGGAATGGGAAGAGGTACAAGCTACAAAGAGTTCCCAAAATTAGGCAGACAGGGGCTAGCCTTCAATCTTTATCTAAACAGGATGAACTCTTAGGTACTTCTCGAAATGCTTCTTTGGCTATTGAATTGCTTTTATGAGAGTTTGATGTTGTATTTGTTGAACCATCAGCCCTATCTCTTTTCCATAAGCATTCCTATGCCATTTCTTTACAACCAGATTCCAAAATACTAAATTTATGGCCTTATCGATACCCATATTACCAAAAAATTGAAATAGAAAAACATGTTGATAACCACTTATAGTTAGGATTTATCAAGCCAAGTTCTAGTCCCTTTGCCAACCCAGCTCTTTTGGTTAAGAAAAACAATTAGTCATGGCATTTTTCCATTGATTATAGGGGCCTAAATAAGATCACAATTTCAGATAAATACCCCATCCCCAACATAGATAAACTTCATAAAGCTACCATTTTTTCAAATATTGGATCTCCATTCTAGAAGTCACCAAATTGGAGTTCATCTAAATGACAAACATAAGATAGCATTTCACATACATTCAAGTTATTATGAATTTGTCGTCATGCCCTTTGAACTCACCAATGCACCATCCACTTTCCAAGCTACCATGAATTATTTATTTCACCCACATTCTAGAAAATTTGATCTAGTTTTCTTTGATGATATCCTTATCTATAGCTCAACATTAGAACAACATCAAAATCACATACAGATTGCCTTACAAACTCTTTAAACTAACTCATATTATGCAAATGCCAAGAAGTGCTTATTTGGATAGGAAGGTGTTAATTTTTTGGGACATGTGATCAATTGAGATGGAATGGGTGTTGACAATGACAAAATCCAAGCTATCTTACAATTGCCCAAGCCCAGCAATGTTAAGGAACTTCATGGATTTTTAGGCTTGACAGAATATGATCACTTATTCTTGCAAAACTATAGGACTATTGCAAGGCCTTTGACTGATCTAACTTAAAAAAAGTGTTTTAAATGGTCCTTTGAGGCTGACTTAGCTTCCCAACAGCTTAAACAGACCTTAACTTTTGCCCCAATTTTTTTTCTACTAAATTTCAGTCAACCATTCACTGTGGAATGCAATGCTTTTTCTCAAGGTATTGGAGCCATTCATTTACAATATGAGCATCAAATGGCATACTTTAGTAAGGGGCTTTCATTTTCTAACTATCTGAAATCTACTTATGATCGTGAATTATTAGTTCTTGTATTAACTCTACAAAAATGGAGGCATTACTTGTTGGGAAGACATTTCTATGTTAAAACTGACCATTGCAACCTTAAATATTTATTATATTGAGGATTACTACCAATGAACAACGAAGACTTCTTATGAATTTGTTGCCTTTTGATTTTTCCATTTTTTACAAGACAGGTAGGGAAAATTTAGGTGTTGATTCACTTTCTTGGCGTCTCAAGCATGTTAATTTGTTGTCTTTGGCTATTCCCATCTCTCTAGATTTGATGGATTTATAGGAAGCTAATTCTAGTGGGATATCATAGCTATATCATGGTTATTCCTAATACCGTATACATAGGATATCATGGTAGCACTTATTCGAGATCCTAATTCTTATCCAAAATTTTAGGAGGTAGACAATCAACTCTTTTTGAAGGATTGTTTGGTGATTCCTGATTGCTCTTCTCTCCAGCATAAAGTTTGTCAAAATCTCATGAATCTTTAACTATAGGGCATAGGGGTATTTGAAGATTTTGAAATGCCTTTTTTCCAATTCATTTTGGCCCTAATGAAGCATAATGTGACAACATTCGTTCAACATTGTTTAGTTTGCCAATAGAGCAAATATCAAACCTTGGAACTAGTGAGATTACTTCAATCCTTGCCTTTGCTTGACAAAATTTGGGAAAATCTCACTTGACTTCATCGTTGGGCTTTCTAAATTTGGATGATATGATATTATTTTGGTGGTTGTGAATCGACTTAGTAAATATTCACAATTTTTTATGTTATCTTACCCCTTGACTACAAAAACTGTTGCTAATTTATTCTTTAGGAAAATTGTGAGTGATGCTGTAGAGAGCTGGAGAGTCAGGTACTCTGGTTGATTTAAATATTTTGGGCTTGAGATCTGCAACCACGAACACACGTCAACTAGTCGAGAGGCCCTCGGCTATGGCACTCCGTTGCTCAAGTTAGATTTTTGGTAGATCGGAGAATATATATATATATATATAGAGAGAGAGAGAGAGAGTATGTAGTAAACAGTATAAATGGCATTACCTTGAGCGTGGTGGTGCTTGTAGTATTTATAGCCTGTTGTGGCGCGATTTTACCCAAGTACCCTTACCAGGTGTACTTGGCTTTCTCCATGACAAGGGGTTGTGAGTCATTCTTTGCTCAGATCTCGATACTGTGCAAGGTGACACAATCTCCCACTTTTCCGAATAACCATGCCAGTAGGAGCACGTCCCTGCCAGAGTTGTTAGCGGAGTTGTTGGAGTTGTTGACAGCGATTACATCCGTTGGTAGCAGTCACATCAACTGCCACTTGTCATCAATGCCGAGAGATTCAACCTATCCAACTTGCACCCAGAGGTCAATTCATGTTGATCGAACTTGGATGCTAAAACTTCAGAAATGGCCCTCAAGTTGATATGGGTCGACCACGGGGCTTATCAAATGGGGTCAATACAGGTCGACCAGACTGATGTGCCTTTGGGCTTCATAAGCTGTCTCTTTTGAATCTGGGCCTATTGGGCCTACTGAATTATACCGTATCAAGTTGGGCCTCATGGGCTGTCTCATTTGAAGTTGGGCCTATTGGGCCTACTGGAATATCCCATATAATGAGTCCCCCCAAATCCCGATCCTAATCGAGCTTGCTGATGAGAAGGAGCAAGGAGTTCATGTTCAAATATAGCAGGGAATACCTTCAGTCAGGATTTCTGTGCTTTCGACCAGGGTTTTTAGATTTTGACCTGGGTTCTTGAAATATCAACCAGGGTCTGAGGCGGTTTCTTTGCATTTAATGCGACTATCAGTGCGTCGGATATGAAGCGTGCAGGATATGAAGCAGGCTATCATGATGGCAGTTACACGGTTTCCCCCACACGATTGCCTATAAATAGGGGAAAAGTCCCTTCATTCACACTTTTGCGATTTGAGCATTAATTAATATCCATTGTTGAAGATTTTCTTGCTTTGCAACTTTTGCTTTGAGAAAGTATTTGTAAGTGTCCATATTGTACCTTCATTTTTTTGTCTTTACCTTTTAGTACCATGTCTGGAAGCGCTGAGTCTAGTAGCAATAGATTTGAGAACTTGGTATAAAGAGGGGATAACGATAGTGAAAACACTGCACAATCTAGTTCTTTTCCAAGTAGGAATAGTAGTTCACGTAGTAGCAGCAGTGCTGCGGGACAGGCTGGGCCTTCTGCGATATCTATTAACCGAGGCAGGTTGTTCACTGTAGATCATTACATTGAAATCCCCTCAAAAATAACAAATGCTGACCTAGTGAGGATTAGGGTAGCCTACCATATCCCTGATGAGTTCAAAATGATGGCACTAGGGTCCCAGGGTAGGATGCATCAACCTCCTCGAGGGTTCATCACTGTATTTGAGGAGGGTTTTAGGTGTGGTTTAAGATTTCCACTT
>JACGDI010005413.1:466983-509281 GCA_014898725.1 Jacaranda copaia | reverse complement strand
ATTATACCGTATTAAGTTGGACTTCGTGGGCTGTCTCATTTGAAGTTGGGCCTATTGGGCCTACTGAAATATCCCATATCAGTGAGATTACATGATATTCCATGGTCCATTCTCTCCGATAGAGTTGCCATTTTTCTCAATACCTTTTGGCAAGAGCTCTTCGAACTTAGTAAAACACATTTGTGGATGGAGACTTCTTACCACCCTAAATCTAACAGTCAAACTAAGGTTGACAATTGATGCTTGGAAGCTTATTTAAGGTGTTTCGCTCATGAATGACCCATTCATGGGGTACGTTTATGCCTTGGGAAAAATATTCATTCAATATTGGGTTTCATTCATTTACTAGAACCATGCCATTCAAGATTGTTTATGGTAGAGATCTAACATCTATTCATCCTTTTGTTTCGAGGGAAACACGAATTGTTGAACTTGAAGAACAACTCAGGACTCGAGATGAGATGTTGAAGCTCTTAAAAGACAACCTCTTAAAGGCACAATCCCGAATGAATGCCCAAGATGATTCTAAGCACATAGAGCTCAATTTCAATGCTGGTGACTTTGTTTTCCTGCGCATTTGCCTAAGTGAAAGTACAAAAAATTATCTCCTCAATTCTTTAGTCCTTACAAAATAATTCATCGTGTTGGACTCATGGTATATGAGCTAGACCTTCCTACCTCTTCCAAGGTATATCTGATCTTTCATGTTTCTTTACTCCACCCTGCTATTGGCCACAATCTAGCCTCACCGCCAGCTCCATTCCCTATTAATTTGGACTGGGAACTCATTCTAACTCCTGCCAAAATTCTTGCCAATTGTTTGATCAAGGAATCTAGCTAGGAAAATTATGAATTGTTGACAGCCCAATTTCTAACTTTCTGCCTTGAGGATAAGGAGTCTTTTTAGGGGGAATGCACTGATAAGATCCCACCATTGCAGACTTATTCCGGAAGGAAGTTTGGTGGAAAAGAGCAGTTAACAACTAACCCAATCCACCTGCTTGGCATTATATACATGGAATTTGACCAGCTCTCCCATTATTTTCTCAACTGGCAATACGCGTTTCTGCCACTATGCACTCCATTACTGTTCATCATTTCCTTAATTCTTGATGTTTTTAGTTTTTAATTTTTAGTATAAATATGAGTTTAGGATTTGTTTCAATGACATTGAAAAAGTTGATTCTTGTCATTTCTATTTGGAGTTTTGTCCTCTCGATATGAACTAAGTCTTTGGTTGTAAATTTTGTTTGAAATCCTTGCACATTTTATATCAACAAAAATTTATGTTTGATTCTAACACTTTGCCCTTGTTTTATTTATTAAATTCGATCAGCTCCTAACATCATTTCATTCTGTATAATATTATTTGAGCCTATCTTGGATTTTTACACCGAAAGTCCAATCACCTTTTAGGCCTAATCAACATAATCTTGATAATTATTTCAAATCTTTACAAATACTCAATTAATTAATCCAACTCCTTGTCAATAGTAAGCATCCTAAATTAATTCAAATTGAATAATCCAATTACCATAGCATTCCGAAAAATCAAGATTATTTGTAGTTTGGTTAATAAATGTTAAAATTATAGAGCATTGGCTTCATTTAATTGGCTAAGAGAGTGGTTGGCTAAATGTTTTTTAAACATCTTATTCGCTTCTATATCTTATAAGATATTTTTGAAACTTATAATATGTTAGATTTTTTTTTAAAAATAAGTTATTGAAGTGTTCGGATAAAATAAGATCATGAAACTTATAAGATGCTAATAATTACAATTTTGTAATTAAAATAGTTAGAAGTGAAAGATCTTAAAAATAAGTTAGGATTTTCTTACTATTTTTAAAAGAACTTATAAGCTCCTGTTATCTTATGAGCTTTTTTTTTAAAAAAATATTATCAAATACTTTTTATTAATTTATAAACTTTTAAACATCTTATAAGATATTTTAAAAAATTTATATAAACTCACCTAAATACCATCTAACTCAATTGTTTGTCAACCAAGTCTAAACTCGGATATTCAAAATATATTCAAGATAATTTGTTTGCTTTTCTCAAAACTCTTCCGAAGTCAACTGATAAAGGAGATTACTCCATTACTTTTGCCTAAAATTTTACACGGTGTCCCTCTTCACTTTATTACTTTAAATATCATTAAACAAACGTAACCATTGTTCTCCCATGTTGCTGACTACATACTAAATCATTATCTTGCTTAAGTTCAAGTTAGGTTAAACTCGCTTTTCGACTATTCATAAGTTCTTGAGCATGTAATGCCTGCAGTAATGTTCTTAGGTTTATCAAACCTCTGAAATTGTCAATTCAACAGATATTCAAATAAATCTCAACTCTCAAACCTTATCCCATACCAAGTTTCCCAATTCTAAATCCATAAGCTTAAATTTAATCAAACCGTAAGTATCAATTTAATCCAACTCAACTTGAACTAGGGATCACTTGAATATTTCAAGTCCACGTATTCAATTCTCGAAATTATTTCATCATATTTTAAATTTTATAATTCTACAATCACCTCTTATATTTAAGTCAATTAAACCTTAATTTTTGTTTGAGATTGATAAACTTAAATCATATAATACAACTTAGATCGAATTCAGGAAGTTTTTTTCTTTTTTTTATTTATACACACGCACACATCAGGAGCTCGTTTATGTTCGAACTCCTGATCTCCCACATTATGTGGGAGACTTATGCCAGTGGGCTACAAGCCACTTGGCGAATTCAGGAAGTTAGCCGTAGAAAAATTCAATTCAAGAGCTTTTACCCTAATTGAGTAGATCATACCCAAATTTAAGCCTAGGAATAATATGGATAAGCCTAAAATCAAAATCAGCAAACAGTAAACTGCCACCGCCAGGAGCACCGACGAACCATCGCCGCCAGATGGCCACCGCACCGCCGTCGTGCATCGCCGGAGTTGGGAATTGACTACAACCGAAGGTGTGCCTTGCTGAGGAGAGTAAAAGCCTTTAAACAATTTCTTGTTTGGCCACCGTTTCGCCGGTCAATTCGGCCAAAAAACCTCAGCTCCGCAGTCGTCACCGCATCTTTCCGCTTCAATTACTTTCGCCCCGATGGTCTGTTTGCAAAATTGAAGGTACCATTGTGCTCTACTTGTTGAGCCCATAAGGATACACCATTTAGTTCCAAGCTTATGCAGCCGGAGCTATATGACCCACCACCACCTCCGGTGGCCGCCGTTCGATCGTCTGCTGCCGCCTTTCCTCCTTGAGTTTTTGGAAGATGCTGCGACCATTGTGTTCGTTTAGACGAGAGGAAGAGAATGGCCGGTTTTGTTCTTTGATTTTTCGAGACCTGTTGGAGGTGTTGGAGGAGATGACACGAATGCATGGAAGAATTAGAAGAAATGGTGGGGGCGTATCTTTTATAGTTCTCATCTTTCCTTAATTACAAATTTTACCTCAAAATTTTTTATTGCGTGCAATTGGCCCAACAATTCCCTAAACCTTTAATTGCTCCCCTCAATCTTTCTCATTTATGCATTAGCCCCCTATATTTCTCACGTTTTTGCAATTGAGTCTTTGTTTTGTTAATTTTTGGCCCTCCCTTATAGTTTCCACCTTCACACGAAGGCCCCAATTAATTTTAGTAGTCACTTTAAAACTCTCTTTAATTTTATCCAATATTAACTTAGGTCTAATTTCTTACCCTCTTGTTATTGATTGAGATTTGATTAATTTAAATTTTCATTGTCGTTTAAATTTTATTTTAAAATTTGGGGTGTTACGCATTACATGCCATTCTTGCATACATAGATAACTTGTAAGTGTAATATATATATGTATAATTATCTATATAAATATATTTGAAAATTTTCATTCATATAATCAAATTTATATGATATTTTATGTAATAATAATTTTTTTACTATTGCAATGCAAATTTAAGGTTCTATAAAACTCTATAATCAATGTATTATTAAATCAAAAGAATTAATATAAATAACAAAATTATATAATAAAATGACATATTCTTTTAAGATTGTAATAAAAGATGACATATCTTTTTGCTTGTTTTGATTGCAAAATAATTGAAAAGAAAGTTATGAATAATGGGAGAGGGGGGGAATGAGTGGGGGGAGGGGTTAGAAGGTGGTAATAATCATTAGTTATCTAAATTACTTTTAAAATTATTTTAAATAAATCATAACAATGTGAAAAATACCACTTTGTGAGTGTAAAAGATCTTCTCTATTTATATAATCCAGATCTACATTAAAATTTCATTTGAATCTCTTATGAAATTTTTTAATTGTGTTTTGTATAGAGTTTAAAATTGAACAACCTCATTGAACTCAAATACTTTTTTTATATAATTTTGATTATATATATATATATATTTAACTCGGTCAAACCAAAATTTGAAGCTTGAACCTAAATAATATTTAAGCTCAATTTATTATGTGCAACAACTAGAGCTAAACAACAATTGATAAGAATCAAATTTTAAATAGTGTATATATTATGTTCACTGTTTTTGTTTTTATTTCAAATACATGAGCTTAGGATTGTCAATGAGTTGGATTTTGATTGGATCATGTTAGATTCAAGTTAAAATCTAAAAGTAATATACTAGATCCAAATTCGATCCAAGATTCATCGAATTTGTAGCTGGTATAACCATATCTGAATTCAAATAAAAGTCGGATATCCGTCGAATATCCAAAAAAACTTAAATTCGAATATTTCAAAAATCATCATATGTTTATTATTTTTTTTAAAATTTAGTAGAGTCCAAATTCAAAACGTTCATCCTTAAAAAAAAATACACAACAAATTAATGAATAAATTTTTAAATCTATTGATTAGTTAAAAGCAACAATAGAATTTAATTCAATTACATTCATTTGCCAGATCATTACATTTTATGTTTAACTGATAATATTAATACTTATTTGATATTATAAATATATAGTTATGATTCTTAATAATTAACTATAAATTCAAAGTTCTATAAAAAAGAAACTCATTTTAATCAAATCAAGATTTGCATTGCATTCTTTCTATATTATGGCATTTGGTTCTTACTCATTATTCTTCTCACATAATTTTTTGTTATA
Organism: Jacaranda copaia; assembly: GCA_014898725.1. Lineage (NCBI taxonomy): Eukaryota > Viridiplantae > Streptophyta > Magnoliopsida > Lamiales > Bignoniaceae > Jacaranda > Jacaranda copaia. The sequence continues at coordinate 504,174 of JACGDI010005413.1, read as the reverse complement.
AAAATTAAAAAATAAGTGATATAATTATGATGTAAATAAGTTCGAAATTTAACAATTTATATGAAAAATATATGATTCATATATTGCACAAGAGTTCATTATTTCTTTCATCAAAATATATACTTTGGTATTACTATAGGACTATGCATATATATATGCATAATTTAAATATATTTGGATTCGAATTATTAATAGATTGGATCGGGCCATATCCATATTCGCTTCATTTATTTTGAATTTTGAACTTTTTTAATCGAATTATATTCATCGAATTTTTTATCAATTAAAAATTTTAAATAATCAAATCAAATTCGAATTAAAATCCGCTTTAATAATAGCGTTACAAGAGCTGATTGATAACTGACTGAAGTAAATTAATCTGGGCTAATTCTTAAGGTCCATCATACCACAACCTATCATCTGTATTGTGGCCCGGCCCAGTATGAACTTCCGATGGAGCGATAAAGGAACAAAAGCTAACACAAGATTAGTGATTTTCCCGTGTTTGTTCGTCAACATTAAGCCAGGTATGAATTATCAGCTCAATTTTACTTAGTTTTGGTTGAAATTGTGAATGAATTTTCTCGTATTTATGAATTAACCATTGTTGCTTGATTAATTAGAGTGTTGACATAGTGAAATTTGGGAAGAATGTGTAAGTTCTCGCTTTTTAGGTTTAAGGATGTGGTGAACATATGAAAATTAACAGTGTGAACCTATAAAAATAAAAGCTGTACACCTTCGAAAAGTTGTGTTCTTGCCTATTTGTAATTATTCATAGTTTATGGGTTTCTGAACATTTTTCACTGTTTTTCTTAGTGCCTTTAGTAAGGAGTAAAGCTTATTTAGTATTTTTTTTTTCGAGAAGAATTCGTGTTAATCATTTTTTTTCCCTCCTCTCTCTTTCGTTCGTTAATGTCAACTGCAGAATGTGCTGGAAAGTTTATTTTTTGGATAATTTTACCAACTATGCATTTATGTGAAGAAGGAAATGAGATTCTTTTATCTTTATCTTTTCATTTTTTTGATTTTTTTCTGTTCTGGCCAAAAAGCCTTCTTTTCAACAAATTGATTTTGTCAGATAAATAGGTACTGAATGCTAAATCGTGTTTGAATTGTTTCACCTGAATCCTGCAACACTAACTAGAATAAAGATGGATATGAAAGCATTGGCAAAATCAAAGAGAGCCCATTCATTAAATCATAGTAAGAAGCATCATCCTCACCAAGAATCAAAAGCGCCTTCCATTAGTTCAGTTGATAAGAAGCCAACCGGAAAGCAAGCTAAAGAGAGACCTCCACAATCTCATGGCTCCAAACCACTCCCTTCAAATTGCGATCGTTATGATGCAGATTTGGATTTGGGTTTTGAAGATGCAGCCCTTGCGAGCTCAAGTCAGCCGACTGAGTTTGTTGTGCCCAAAAGTAAAGGTGCGGATTATGCCTACTTATTATCAGAAGCCAAGGCTCAGTCTCAAGAAAAATATTCTTCAAATATGTTCCCTTTGTTCAATGATGTTATTCACGGTATGTCTTTTCCCTTTGATAAACTGGCATTACTTTTGGTAAAGTCAGATGGTAATATATGAGTAACACCTCTATCTAATGTGGTAGCATGGTTCTTTAGCCTCACATTTCTCACTTATATTATGTTCTTCTGTAATGTGGAAATCCATGGATTATAGTCTATTGTTTACTCAGGAAAATGTTTTGAACATCATTAGTTGTGGTGGACTTTTAATATTAATGGATCCTTCAAGAATTTGTTCTTTTCTTTTTCATTTATTTTGTATCTGAATTAGAAGTATTTGGTATTTTTGTTGGTGGTGTTTGATCATGTTGATTTAGGCCAATAACGAGCCATAATTATACTGGGCAATAAAGTGTATTAGAAAATCTCCCATAGGTAGAGTTAGATATATCTGCTGCCATGGAACTGTTCTTCCTGTAATAACAATGTATTTATGATTAGACATGAATGAATTCTCCCTACCAGAGCGAGGTTCATACTCTTATTTGGCTTTCCTCTCATTCATGTAGTAAATGAATATATATCCCGTGATAATCTTTTGCTCTGGCGACTAAGCAGTTTATTACTTAAATATTTTGGAAACTACTGTGCGCAATCCCTTCTGTCCATGGATAGGGGGTGGGAGGGTAGGGTATCATAACACCTTACCAAAACTATCATTGCATACAATTATGTGTTAGATTGTGGTTTCAGGTCCACAAAATGAAGACTGAAAGTAAAGAGATAAGTGTTAGAACTTGATAAGCTGCCTTTATGCAGACTTCCCCTCGCTGATCTTCCTTATCCGTGTTTGTAAATATAGTTGAGAGTTATCGAGCACAAGCATAAAGATGACAGAAAGTTATAATTTTTTAAGAATGACGTGGAATATTATTAGCGTTGTCAACTAGAATGTACCTATATACATGTCCCACCTTTATTTCCAATTATTTGGGTTTATTTCAGATCTTATCCTCCATTTGCCAATTAATCTCTCCACATGCTAAGAAATATTTCATTGCTTCTTACTTCACATGCAAATTTCTCCAAACTGGCACACACAAGTGCATTTGTGCATTGTCTTCAGAGAATTCAGCGATATGGTCCTCCTATTGTTGGAGGATCTGGTGTCAGTGCTGGTATGATGACTGGAGATGCCATTGTATGAGTTCAATTGAAAGAATGGTCTTAATGGTGGTTTCTCTTATCCTACTGAGACAACTGTCATGACATGGGTCAAAGTCTGTACCCAAGAAATCTCGTTGACATTAATGGAGCAGTGGGCAGTTACTTAGGTTTTCTTAAGCAAAACATGAGTATCGTAGAATACCACGTTGATTACAATTAAGTAAGATGGAAGCACAGCTTTGGTCCAGATGTATGGGGAGGGGCCAACTGATGGAAGCTGTGTGATAGACCAATTTCCAATTCCATATGAATGGGTATATGCCCACTTAAGAACCAGGCTTGAGTTTCATGTGTGCTACTGTGCTCAATAATTCAGATAGTCATATAATGGCTTCATAGATTACAGATATGATAACTTTAGCAAATACATGACAGTGATTGATATCTATATCTCTTAGACTTTACTCAGGATTTTGGTCCAATGCTTGTGGCCAAGGGGCGAAGCATGCTCTCATGGATTGCAGATGATGATTTCGAGGTTGAAGGCAAAGCAAGCATTGGTCATGAGGTGATCTTATTTCAGGTTTTGTCCTTTTATTATGGATGTGTAGATATCTCCTAATGAACGAGAGCATCTGATAGATCGTCGAATTTATAATCCTTGTCTTATATGCAATTGTTTAGCACATCTCCTGATACATTACTGTGCTCCAGTGCTATAGTTCTGAATTTGCTCCAATTCTTTGTCATGCCATAGCTGAAAACTCAAGAGTTAATACTAGTTTGACCTTGAACCCAGCTAGCTGACACTGAGTAAGAAATCTAAGCGCTAAGCTATGGCTACATTTATTGACAAACTAACAGGTAGTTTCTAGCCATATCATGTTGCCATTGTGATCTGCATATACTTGAAAGTGCACTACTCTGATTTCTTTTATGACCACCTTGTGAGCACTTTTACAGCATTCCGATACTTCCTTACTAGTTTCCTTAATAGCTTGTCGCTTGCATAAATTTAAACTTAAGATGGTTGTCCTAGAAAATTGATGGTTCACATGTTCCAATGTACAACTCTTATATCTAGGGCCCTTAGCCATGAACAATAATGCAGAAGCAATATATTTTATGCTGCCATATCCACTTCGAACCCTAATCTAAGGCTCCTTTTGTATTTTCTACTCTGATTTTGGTGTCTCATATGACCTTTTGCCACAGTAGCAGTTATTCAAGGAAGACTTGGCCTGGATTTAAGTTTCACTTTTCAACTTCTATCTGGCTTGGGAATTAGGATCAATTCTCCAAGCATCTTAGTTGAATTCTTTCATGAGTTTACAGGACCTTAATTTATGGATTACCTCATCTTGCTTATGTACATAAAATAATTCTTGTTAAATGAAGAAATGTGGTTGATGCTTTTAATTTGAAAGTCTGGCTGAAAATGGAAGCCTGTGCTCTCTAGTTCATCAATAAAATCTGCCAGGATTGTTAACTTTCATAGATTCAAATAGTAAGGCTATTTTTGACCAAGTAGTTGGCGCCCCATTCTGTTTTCTGCCATGCCAATTTGTTGTTTCTGGTTAAATTTGCAGTTATTTTATGTGTTTATGAGCCTCTGATACAATACTAATGTCATCTTTCTTTAATAGTGTGTTTGTCTTTGACATGGACCCACCCAGCATCTGAAATCCACATAGAAGATTTCCCCAAAGAAATATGTTGTATATTTACTGAAGAGTTGATAGAAAAACACATTAACAGACCAATGTGGAGCCTTTCAAAGGAAAAATGGAAAAAGGATGATGTGACTTTGTGTTAATGCTTGTGAGACCATGTTTTTGTACGCTGCTATGAATCCAGATTTAGAAAGGATAGATGGAAAAAGATTTGGAAATTGGCATATCTAAACCTTCCTAGCTCAATTGCTTCATTTAACTCATGATGTAGCATTACTGTGGCCAGAGCGAGTGTATTTATCAGAGTTTCTTTCTTCCTTAATCCTTTTTGAATATAATAAAGTGTGCTGGTAACAGCAAGGAGGACTTAAGTGGATCTGATTTAGCCAAAAGGTGTCTTGGGGTTCAGCTCCATTAATCAGAAGATGTGTTCGATGTAATTTTGTTTCATTTGTGTAGACTACCGCATCGGTAACTCCACATCTGAATTTGATGGAACCTTTTTGGTTGCTGAGGCAGTTTCTTGAGTGTGATTTATTTTGGATGCTTGGTGTAATTTGTTATTACCATCCCAACCAGCTTGTATACTTTTGGATTGTAAAAATTCTTCATAAACTGTAACTTTGACTCTCTATTCCGAGTGTTATACTATCATATGAATCCAACTCACTGAACACTTTGGTTAAATGCTAATAAAAGGATTTCAATTTAAATTGTAGTGTCAATAACAATAGTAATTCTTGCCTTAACCATATAATATTACAGACAAAGATATTTACCAATTATTATGATAGATATGAGCTCTTTTTTTATTCCATGTAACTTATGCTTGGCAGAGAACATTTTAGCTTCACCTCTATCACTTTTAACCTTTAGGATTTCTAAGATATTACTAGACAGGGCCTTTGTACCATTCTTCTATTTTGTGAAAAAATGTGATGTAATCTGTAAAAGCCATGAAGCCTAGAAGTTGACTAGAAACACATGCCTGATGGTATGCTAATCATGTTTGGTTAGTGAATGCTGTAGTGGCTGAAATCTGTTAAAACCAAGGTAACAAGAGAATGTGGAAATATTTTTTTTTTTTTCTTTTCTTTATTTTCGTTGTGTTTTTCTATGCTTCCTTCCAATTTATATTCTTGATTATGCAGGCACATTTTCTTTCCCTTAATTTGAATGCTCTTGCGGAACAACTTGCAAAAGCAAAGCTGTCAGAGAGGTTGTTCCTAGAGCCAGAGATATTACGTCCAGAGCTGGTATTATAATTTTCTTACATTCAAATTCAATTTCTACTAGTTGTCTGTTCCTGTTCTATTTTTATTGCTTATCTAGAAAACACAAGACTCAAAACCCTCAATGAGATGCACATACCATAATCATATCGTTTCCTATGTGTATTACAACAGTTTTGATAAAGGATTCCAAGAACAAATATTCATGAACAGACACTAGTTTAATATACCAAAGCCATGCCATGTAAATAACAGATTATTTATAATTTAAACTCATTTCTTGTGGGCCTATCACAGTCAATAAATTTAAAGCAAGCAACTAGATTTTGAATCTTGACTCTGTTAATTGAGACTTGTTTCTATAATTAAGATATGGTGATTCAAAGGTACTTGAGCATAATTCGCGTCAGTTTCCGATAGGTCAACATAGGAGGGACTCATAGCCATGGAGATCACTTTCTTTAGCCATATAATTTTTTTCTGGATGCTTATTTTCTTTTGTTGACTCAGGTCCAAAAAAGTGGAATCACTAGCTACTCTGCATCCACATTCCTCCTTAATTTACTGTTATTATTTAAGAGTGGCTTTATGTACAATTTGTGTTATTGTTGCCTTAGGCATTTGATCAATTGGGCACATTAATTTTCAGATTTACCTCTTATTTCATTATTAATTGCCATAACTGGTTAGAGGCTTTAAATTAAACTTCTCTTTTGCTTCTGCTCTATGCTAAGTTGTTAAGCTATTGAGTATCATGTGACTATTGAAATACCATCTTAGTTGAATGAGAATTATGAAGTCCTGTCACAAAAGAACAAAAGGAAAAGTGGAAAAGAATTAGATGAGTTATCTTATTTTGAACCACAAGCTTCAAGTGGGTCGGTCATTTTAGATCCCCTGCTATTTAAGTTGTCTGTTCTAAAGTTTATGAGACAAATGTTTAAAATGTGGCAGTTGGATGATGATTTACAGCCATGTGGTGAAGACAAACATGATTCTGAAACTTGTACATCTGCAGTTACAATAGATTCTGGATTGTCATCTCTTGGATATAATCAGGAAGGAAATAAGAATGTCCAACAATACTATGAATCTGCGTCAGCTTCCATTGCTATGCCCAGAAAAATTCCTGTTCAAACCTCTGAAGAAAGATTGATGCCTATAAAACAAATCAAGGATGAGATCCTGCAGTCACAAGCAACTGATAGAAGCATTTCACCAAATCCCATTTTGAAACACGTGGATTCTGTGTCAGAGAACCGACCTATATTTGAGGCAGCAAGTGCAGAAGCAGAACTTGACATGCTTCTCAACTCATTTTGTGAAAATAAAGTTGTTGAGTCATCCAGTGCATCATCCACAGGAATTCCATCTATTGCTGCTGACTCAGCTGAAACTGTGAAAAAGGGAACACTTATGATGAAAAATGCTGCCGAAATAGATGATATCGATAAACTACTTGAAGAGACGCCCAATCTGACCAAAGTAGATGTTGGACAGCTATCTCACGGGGCAAAGGTATCCCCTGGTGATACATCATCCCCCTTACAGCCCAGTTCCGAGTCAAAACTTCTGGATGATTTTGATTCATGGTTAGATACAATTTAATTTTTCGTCCGCTGCAAACAAGAATGTCCTGTCTTTGTTGTAATGTAGTTGATTGGTGAATTTGTTTGTTTCAATATTAGAAGTGCTGATTTTTGTCTCTCCGATCAAATCTCGGATCATTATATTGGGACAGTATTGCTGCGGAAATCTTTCCTCAAGACCTTCAATGAAACTAAAATTTAGTGGCTCGTGTATTCAGAACAGAAGAGTGACGCCTCGTTTTGTCTTCATACTAACTGGACAGATGATTTTGATTTCTGTTCATATATTTACATGTGAGTTGGCAATGCAGTGCGTTTGACAAGAGGTGTGCTGAAATTAAATTAAAAATTTGCAGGTCAATTGCCCATTAAAAATCATTAATTTCATTACCAACGATCTTCTGCGATTCACGCTAATTATCATATACTAAAAGTTTGTCAATGTTCAATAATTTTTTTTTTAGATTATAAACCTGACAGATTATATCTTATGACATTTATGTATCTTAACGAGATTATATATATCATGTATTGCATGATTTGACTCTCATCATCATATGTTCTTAACTGAGGTAAAGAATAGAAAAAAACAATATGAGAAATGCAAGTTTGAATAACTTACTAAATCAGTGCTTCAATGAATATTTCATTAAGAAAACATATTCTCAAATCAAACATGAGGTGAAATGGACATAATTATTTTGCCATAATGTATCATTTCCCATAATAGTAAGTAGACATCACTAATTTCAATGGTTTTTCGGTGAAGATTTTAATTCTCAAAAGAGACAAAATAATCAAGATAATGTTTCGAACAACAAATCAATTTGCATAAAAACAATTATGTTCCAAAAAATATATACCAAAGCATATCCTTTACTTTCACAATAAGCTGTTGCAAGCCTCTAACTTTATTGCTCTGTACATGAAAATAAATGAAATTTCTTACCCCTAATTTTGAGCAACATACTCAGACGACTGTAGATTGGCATGATCTTACATGTCTATTCGATACCCATACAACTAACCCCCAACCGATGTGAGGTTGAACTCCCTCAAGGAAGGTACTAGAAGGAAGTCCTAACCGAAGGATAGATACCCCCTGATCACCCTTCTAAATCTAGTGCTAGCCTATCTCAAACTTCCTTAGGATCCACTAGAGCACCGAAACTTTTCAAGAGTGTTCTCAATATATAATATACAAACAACGAATTTCCAACTACGCATTTCATCTCATATCACATTTCCCGTACATAAATCAATATGAACCACATTCATAAACATTATAATTGAGTTTCTATATATTCTCAGCATGGTGGCATTCATGTTCTAGATATCAATTCACAATTCATATGTTTAGTAACCAAAATTATGATTTTAAAGAAGATGTTCCTTCGGTATAACCTCATATATTTTCTTGTAATCAAATTATCAAGAAAATATGTGTCATCACTCATGCAATTAATTCACAGATCTAGCATATAGGTTCTTTCTTCAAAAAGAAATTCTTGTACTAATGAGTATAAAACTCATCTTCTAGAAGTATGAATTCATGGAACTTCTCTGAATGTGGTTGCTCATATCCTCTTTTGCCTAATTGATGTTGCTCAGAGTAGAGTTAGGGCCCATTTTGGAAGTCTGCTAATTTGAGAGAATTTCAATTTTGGAATGCATTTGCATAGAGTTGGGCTCGGAATTATTTATGAGTGATTTTCATGTCCATTTTGACTTTGTGAGTTGATATTTACAATGAGTGCCAATTTTGATGGGCTTAATTGATTGGACTTACTAGTATTTTATTTAATTGTCATTTACTTAATTAGCCCCTTTTATTTTTTAATTTTTAACTTATTGTGTTATTTTTTCATATTATCAAGCCCTCTACTTCCACTTTGGAACTATTATTCATGAGGCCTGGTGGCACCCATTAAGTGCCAGGTGTGGGCGCGCATTAGATGCCTAGCGGAGGTGCATTGCATAGGCACCCACAAAGCAATGTTCGACCTTTAGGCAAGCGAAGAAGGGGCAACACTAATACAGGTGACCACTCTATTTGATGTTAGTTTGGGTGGTCACGGTCATGTTAAGTTTGTTTGAGTTTGCAAGGGCTATTTTCTCATGGTGTCATTGAGTTTATGAGCCCATATTTAAGGGCATCATCTAGTCCAGCCTCGCGCCATGAAGTCATGCATCAAGAGCACATTAGTCAGTGTTGTGGTATCAACTTGCATTGGGATGTTGATGTGACCATTTTTAGCATAGATAATTGTTTATACCACACCTACAGAGTGTGGTTAGTGAGTATGATTAAGGAACATTAGAGATTTTCTCCTCTTTTCAATTGATTGAGTTTGCTGTTGGAGACTTACTTCGGCTAAACATCTCGCTTCGTATTTGTTTATACCATTTGTATACTATATACATAGTTGTTCATAGTTGTTTGACTATTCTATTTATTATGTTCGGCATAAGTCTAGAATTTAGTTATATAGATGTCTCACCAAGCATAGGGGATTGTAGAATGATAGCTTGGCTCAACAAAAAGAACACATGACTTATTCAGTAGCTAGCTTAAAAGGGTAAGGAGCACACTAAGTTGTTAAAAACGTATGAGGAGTTGAAGGCTTAGTATATTAAGGAGGTAAAGACCCAGAGAAAGTTCTAGGAGTCTTTTGTTAGGAAGGTACTTGTGTCTACTGTGTTTAAGTAGGTGGTGAAAGAGTTTAAAGCTTTAATGAGTTCTTCTAAACAGTTGAGGCGAAGACTATTATGATCTATGAATAGGCCATCCAAGGTTGTCATCATGTGCTTAGTGAAACTTGAAAAATACCCTTTAGGGGATGTGCTATTACTTGCCTCCAATATTCCAATTATCCTTTCTAGTAGAGCTTCTACTGCAGCTTTAGAGGCTGGTGCTGATGCTATGGTAGAGGATCCTTCAGTTGCAACTTCGCATGAGTACATTGGGATTTAGACTAGGAGTTGATTATTATTCTTTTTTTCTTTTATTGAGGACTATGTTATTTTGATTTCACATAAGTAGTATGTTAGCTAGTTTTCTTTTTGGTGGCCAAGTGTAGGCCAGACATTGGTATATATACCTGCTTACTTTATTATTATTGAATGTTGTGGTTTTGGTTATGAATATTTGAGTAGCTTTACACTCTCTCTTTTTTGTATATAGTCTTAATGTCTTATGGACAACTTTGTCCTTTATGTTTTTCCTTAATCTTGCGTGTTGTCATATATTGTAGTGTGTTTATGTTTTTTGGCTTTTCTTGTCCTTATCTTCATGACTTCATTGCATTAAAGAGTAAATAGGAGTGGACATGGCTGTAAGCTCTCTTAGGGGACTTACCGTAGACTTAGTTTTGTTGAGCTCCTTTGAGGTATTTTGTCATCGTTATTCATAGTTAGTGTACATGTTGTTTCGGGGTGGCTAAAGTCATTGTACTGTTCCTGTGTGCCCTATTAAGGGTGTAGGTGTAGCTGTTATCACTATGCCACCCTTTAAGGGTAGTTTTTGTTTGTTGTGGGCCACCTTAGGTATCTTGCAACTATCTTTGACATGTACGCCACATATCCCCTTTGGGTATCTAATAGTAGTCTATTACCATGCATCCCCTTAGGGTCTTATAATGATCTTTTCCCACATGCCCCTTAGGGGTCTTATAGTAGTGATGGCATCATTGCCTTGTTTCTCCCTTGGGGCCTTTTAGTGATGCTAATGTTAGCTGTCATCAGTCCATTTAGGGCTCTTATAGTAGTACTAATATAGCGCCCTTACTAATTACTATGTGGTATCATTCATCATAGTTGATGTTGTGTTCACTATTATTTGTTTGTTTATTGTTTGCATGTCTTTTTGGTCACACTGCAAGTGATATAATCTTACGTTAATCATTACTAATAGAAAAGCAAACACAAAGGAAATAAACTCCATTCATTATCTAGGACAGACTTTTATTCATATCTAATGTAATGATATTGAACTACTTGAAAGAAAAAAATTGAAATGTAAAACCAAAAAATCCTAACTACTAGCATGTTTCATGGCAAAACAAAAGCTTTAGTGTATTGCTGATAGGATGCTTACTTATTTTGAGGGTCGTCTCCCCTATTTGCTACAAGATTTGAATAGTTGATACTAACGTCTTCTTAGAAAAAAGTTTATGAGGTATGAATTTGCATTGGATTAAATCATTCTCTTAGAGGTTGATTCCTTATATGAGTATTGTAGCCATGTTAGCTTCTTAAATTATGCCTTTGGCTTTATTCTTCAACTTGCTCTCTTGACTTCCCTCTACATTGTTTAGGCTACTTGGTAATAGGGACCTTTATTCCTTTCATGATATTGGCATAGCATTCTCTCGCATTGCACTTTTAGCTAACAACTTCTCTTATATCATCTCAGTGTATAGAATTTTATTTTCATGTGGTAGGTTGATACTATTATTCAAAAAAAGGTTTAACGTTGATCTTCCCAACATCACATTGTATGTGGATAGGGTCTTGACAACTAGAAATCTCACCATTTTTGTGACACCTATTGGGGATGAGTGCCCAAGGAGAGTAGGAGAGAGACATCGCCGAAGGCATCCACTACCTCACTAGTAAATCACACTAGGAGAATGTTGATATTCTATAGTTAGGTATTATCCACACCAAGCTAGAGGAAGGCATCATAGAAGATTACATCTGTTAAGCTTCCGTTATTCGCCAAATTCTTCTTCACATAGAAATTGACAAGGTAGGCGAAGATCACTAGAGTATCATTATGCTCACCTTGTCTAATCTCTATATTTTCTTCTCTAAAGGTGATGCTAGGAGTGGAGAGTGCGTATTCTAGGTATTGGATCTACCCAATAAGCTTGCGTTTTATCTTGTTGCTTGTGCTAACACCTTCCTTGTATTTTAGGAGTTGCCTTTTATAAGTCCTTTTTGGATCATTGAAATGATGCCAATAGTAAGTAAGTTCTCTAGGTCTCATTGACACTATCGTCCCTTCAACTTTGACTATTCACGAAACAAGCGATGATCCTCATTGCCTCTGGCTCTAGACCTCTACTTAGGAATATCTTGCTTTTGATCCACAGACTCCTTTAGGTATCCTCTTTGGATTAGCCCTTTAATTTTGTCCTTTAGATTTCAAAACTCCTTAGTTGTTTGCTTGTGGTCACAATGGAAGGGATACTGTTTTTTAGAGTTTTGTCTATTTGGATTTTCCACCATCGTTTGGGGGTGTTGCATTAGGCCTCATTGTTCCACCATGACCAAGATGTTTGGTGTGGATATATTCTATAAGAGAGGCGTAGTAGAGAATACTCTAGGAGTGCTATGTTTGTGATTTCCCAATGTCTTATTATTGTTGTCTCCTTTGTCTCATGCTTTGTGCTTGCTAGCATACTAATAGGCCTTCACCTCCTTAATCCAGATGTACTTCTATGCTTGAACGAGGAGTTCTTCAACCATGGTTGGTAGTTTTTTGGCTATGGACACTCAAAAACTTTTGATGCCTCAAGTTTTGCTTAATAATATTAGGTAAGAGCTCCCTATTGATGTGGGGGGATTTGTGCAATGCTTAGACAACACGATTGAGGTCGTCTCTCAAAAATTTTCCTTTTGTTTGCTTGATAGTGAATCGAAATATTAGGCTGCACCAAGTCATCACTTGATGATAGATTTTCCATCTTTCTTTAATGAAACTTGGATAATAGATGACAAACTCTTAATGGCATGGTCCTTGTTCAGATGCATGAAATGTTCTTAGCCTAGCTTTCCGTGCTACTTCTACACAAAGCTACTAAAATCTCTACAAGATCATTTTCTACTAGCAATGACTAGAAAGGAAAAAAGAAAAAATAAATAAAAAACAAAAAAGAAAGAAGCAAAACAAAACATCTGAAGAGTCTCTCATGATAATTTCAAAAGGTTCTCAAACCGTTGGTGAATACTAGCATGATTTTAAGAATATATTTGCCATACTTTTGTTGCAATAATGAATCGCTATCTAATTTTGTTATTTCTCATCTCATGTGCACAATCACAAGGATATTAGAAATCAATTCATAATTATGTTGGTAAAAATATAAAGTCTTGGGGAAGAGTAAATAAAATTCTTTAGGCTCACAAACTTATATGCCAAAGAACGGATTATGGCCTCTTGGTATGAGAGTAGAATTTGATCATTATAAATGATTAATGAGCCATTAAAAACATAATAAAATATCATAATCCAATAATATCAAAATGGTCAAATATTTATTAGATCATAATAAAATGATTGATGAGGCCATAAATATAAAATTAACATGTACATACTAATTATCAGAGAAAATATTCTTATAATTATGATGTAACCAAGCTAATACAATTAGACATCAAATATATATGATGTAAAATATAATTTTTCTTTCCAAGCATTTGACTTATGTAGCAACAAAAATAATTCAAAGACAAATAAGCAAAGAATTCGACATCTTGCTTGTTCAGCAAATTGGATAAACCAAATATTCACCAACTAATATGTACATAAATCTTAAAAGAAGCAAAAGGATAAGAAGAAGCACTTACCAGTAAACAAACAATCCAGAAGGCGGCGCCATTTTCTCATGATCTTGTAGAAAACTAAAGAAGCAGTGAAATAATTCATACCCATTTTCTTTTGTGCTCAAAGCCTAAGTTTACCTCGTCATCTCGATAAGCAATCAGAATCATCTTTATCCATAATAAAATTTCCTCTAGATAAATGAATTTTAGTTGCCCAATTCAAAAAAATTCATAATATTCGTTCGAATAATATTCAAGTTTGTGATTCATTCCACATTTTTATAAAATATTAGGATTTTTTTTATTTGTAATCTTTTTTTTTTCATTTTCATCATTATTTGAAAATTGAAATTATCGGCATATGCATATTTTCTTTGAAAATGCCCCTTATTTTATTTTTAATTTCTCACCAACCTACTCTATTATTTTATTATCACATTAATCAAATTCAAATTGAGTCTAACATGAAATGCATACTTTCATTTTTATAATAGTCAAAATACTTGTAATTTTGAAAAAAAAACAACGCAGCTTTTTAGACATAAAATTATAAACCATCAAAGGCTATGTTCTTTTGCATTTTGGCCATTTTTCAGAAAATATTTTGGGGCAATGGGTTTGTGGGAAAAAATTTAGAAAATGTGCTAAGTGTTTCTTTTTGTTTTGAAGAAATATGAAAAAATTATTTGAGAATGATTTGTTTATTTCTTTATGTTTTGGGGAAAGATAAATTTTACTATAGATATCAAATTAGTTGCTATTTTATTGGGATTATAGAATGAAAGTGATTTTTTTAATACATTATAGGTATATATTTATAGTTGGATGATGATGTGTGTGTATTTAATGATTGAAATATATGTTTAATTAATTTAATTAGTTATTTATTTTGAAATTTATATTTTTATAAATTTAACATTAGTAAATGATGTATTATTTGAAATAAAATATATATTAATAAATATTAATTATTCATGAAATCATAACTATATCTTAATTATAAAAAAATCAGCTTATATAATAATTCTTAATAGCAATTTATTAAAAAAAATTAATTATTGTACATTAATTATAAACTAACTTTTGTTTATTAATTAAAAATATAATTACTTAATTATTTATTACTTATGATTTATGTATAAATAAAACTTAGTTATTTATTTAAATAAACCAATTTTTAATAATTTATATAAATAAGATTTATCAAATTAAAAAAATAAATAATATTATATTATATGAAATTACATCGTCTTAAATTATTTATTAAATAAATAAACATAACATTTAATTTTATGTAAACTATGAAACATAATTAATATATAAACAATAAGTTATTTAAATAAATTAATTTAATAAGTTATTTAATTACTTTAACTTATTATTTAATTAATACATCATTTAGTAAATATATACTTAGTAATAATCAAATAATTTTGTAAATTTAATTAATTCTCTCAACAATTATTGTAAACATATCAATATTAATTTATTAAACTTAATAGATTATTAAATAAATATCACCCCATAATCAAATTTTTTATTCTAATTTTAAATAAACGTGAAGATTAATATTTCATGAGGAATATTTTTTGAAGAGGATTGATTTATTTATTATATCGAATTAAAATATTTTAAGTTATTTATTAAATGAATAACTATAATATTTCATCAATACATTTAATATTAAATATAACTGATACATTATTTGATTAATAAGTAAATATAATTAATTTAATATGTTATTCAATAAATGAATTATTTAGTAATAACATAAAATATATTTAATTCATTTTTTTCAATAATAAGTTTAATTAAATTTGTAATCACTTTTTCACTATTTTCACTCAAAATATTTATATTTTCATTTTTACATTCTTTCTAAATCTACTATGTCATCATATTATCACATCAATTAAATTCAAATTTAATTTAACATAAAATACTCACCATCATTTTGAAAAAATAAATTTTTTTAAGTATAAAAATATAAATCAACTATATTTTTAAACTTATATCTACTTTTATTATTACTTTCCAACAAAATATTCAAAGACAAATTTATTTTTATTTTCAAATCATAATTACTCTTCTAACTTTTAAAAATGTATGTAAACTGGAAATGATTATGAAAATAAAATTAGCTGGGACATAACATATTTCTAAACCCAACATTTTCCTTAGCTGTGTAACAAATTGCAGAGTGGTATTGTTGGAATTTGACTCGGTTATTGAGAGACCAAGTTTGACTAAAATTAGGACCCTTTTTTGTATTGTGTTTTCTAATTCTATGTAAAGTAGTTAAGTAATTTACTATTATAAATAGAGGTATTTATTTTATTACTTTACAGATAGAAGACAATTATGGAACTCATGATATGATACTGATGGGGTAGTTGTTGTAAATATGAGTGAGATAATACAAAGAGGTAGAATGAGTATTTCTTTGATAGTTATGATAAGGGTTGTACAAGAGTATTTTTTAGCTTGAGTTTGGACATGTCAAATTCCAGGGTTGCCTTGAACCGGTAAAATTCTATCATAATTGAAAAATGAAAACTCTCGTACAGGTAGGCAGAATTTGCCAATCTATGTGAATCTGTGTCTATTTTATTATTATTATTTTTAATCTGTTGGGCATTAATTTTGTTATAACTTTGTGAGCGTGATTTGTGGATTCTTGATAAATTAAATATCGTGCCTAAATTGCTTTCGCTGTGCTCTAATAAATTGGTATAAGAGCTTTTGGTTGGGGCTAAAAGTTGAGATTTAATTTTTTAGAGATGAGCAATGTCATTGGCAAATCACTTCACAATAAATTTGATAGCGAAGGGAATTTCATTCTTTGATGAGGAAGGGTAGTGAGGATCTCCTAATTCAACAAAGCCTAGCAGTGGTGTTGAATAGAAGGTAGGAGAAGCCAATAGAGATGAAGGATTTATAGTTGGAAGATTTGACTTTGTATTGCGGACAACATTATTAATAATGTTGTGGCGATGATTGGATTTTTGATTCCGCATGTGTAATGCATGTTTGCTCTATGAAAAATTGTTTTTGATTCACTTCAATCATGGAAGATAGGTAATTTCTCTTTGTGTGATGATTCTACTTGGAGAGTCATGGGTATTGGAGTGAGGAAAATCAAAATAATTGTAGCGATTTGTACTTTAGGTGGTGTAACCTATACCCTAAAGACACGACAGAATCTAATTTTTTTGAGCTAGTTGGATTCCTAAGATTGTATATATTCACTAAAGGTAGAGTCCTGAAAGTCACACATTAAGCTGTACATGTGCATTGGCCAGGATGAGTTAGTTGGTGGTGCCAGGACCTTACTAATTCGGCATGTGCAGTGGTATCGTTAAAGACCAATAGAATTTGGTTTGCGATGGAGTCAAAAACAATTGCTAAGATGAGAAACCTTATCAAGATGGAGATTGTTGGAATTTAATTTGGTTATCGAGAGATCAAGTTTGACTGGAATTAGGACTCTTTCTTGTATTGCATTTCCTAATTTTATGTGAAGTAGTCAAGCAATTTACTATTATGAATAGAGGCATTTATTTGATTGTTTTATATATAAAGAGCACTCATGAAACTCATAATATGATACTGATGTGATAGTTATTGTGAGTACGAGTGAGATAATACAAAGGGGTGGAATGAGTACCTCTTTAGTAGTTATGATAGAAGTTGTACAAGAATTTTTTTTTAGTTTGAATTTGGGTATGTCAAATTTCAGGGTTGCCTTATATCGGTAAAATTCTATCATAATTGAAGAAAGAAAACTCTAGTGAAGATATGCGGAATTTGTCAAACCATGTAAATCTGTGTCTATTTTATTTTTATCTATTAAATATTAATTTTATTATTAATTTTATGAATATAATTTATGAATTTATGATAAATTAAACCTCCTAACTAAATTGCTCTCGCTATGCGCTAAAAGGTATTAATGGTGAATTCTTGGGTCAATCTAAAATTGGGTAGTCTTGAGATATTGTTAGCATAACCTGCAGCTCATATGTGGACAGAAAGTGGAAAACGTATCATAAATAGAATTATAATGATACGGGACCACTAAGAGGGACCATTCAGAATTAGGACTCACTTTTAAAAAATATAAAATATAAAAATATCTTTATGGTACTGACTGAGTGACTGCACATGCACGATGAAAGCGGGTTCTCAATCTTTTGGGGCTACTCGACTGCTGGTCCGGGGCCCCACTGGTGCCCGCTATTAACTTCTAAATTCATTCCTTCCATGGGTGGACGCTGGGGGACCAAGGGGCCTACGAGGGGCGTGGTCCCCCATCCTATTCCCAAAAGGTTGGTGTAAAATAAATACATGATATACATATTAATTACATTAGCACATTCTAATTGATTTTTCATTTGATTTTTTTAGTTTTAGATTAATATAATTAATTTATATATTATAATTAAAATCTCATATTAAGACATTAATTAATTAATTTAGTGACATTGACATCATATCTGTATATGTAACATACAAAGTTCGAACCCTTAATATCTACATATGTGAATAGAAAAAGAAAAAAAATTAAAGTCTCATGCTTCATTTGTAAATTGAATCATAAAAAGAAGTTTTAAATATTCTTAACTGTATTTTTCTTATCATAAATTTTTATTTTATCTGATAAATTTAAAATTCAAAAGGTAGATTTAATTCATTTCAAGATTAAAAGACTAGACTTTGTCATTCTACAATTATTCTTTTTCTCTTTTTATTTCCATATCACCCGTGCTACCATTATTCCATAATATTTCATTATTTTGTATTATTTAGTTATAAAACCTCTTGTCCTAATTAGGACAGTACAATGGTTTTCTTTTTTCATTTTAATTTAAAGTGGTGAAATATATTTTAACAAATATTATTTAATAAATTCGTTAGTAAAAAAGTTTTTAACAATTTTTTATAACACACCTTTATATTATTTTTATTTTACTTGCCATTTTCAATTAGATCGGTGTCCTTATAATCTATTTATAAATTTTATTTGATGTCATCACTTAATTCCTCATTGTTTTAATTCAAGCTTCTTAATGGTTAATCTATGATTTGGTCAAATTTGTTGTTGGGCATAGAGCGGAAATAATTTAGGCATGAAATTTAATTTATTTAGAATCCACAAATTCCATCTATTTTCTCTCTTCCATTATGAGAAAATTTTGCCTGTACTAGATAATGTTTGAATTTGATATGCTTAAAACACAAGACGAAAGACCTCTTATACAACACTCTCATAACTAGAAAACAAATACTTACTCAATTGCTTTGTATTGTCCTACTCGTAATTCAAAACAACTACTCCATGGGGATCATGAATTTCACAAGTATTTTCTAGGTAATCAAATAAACATCTTTATTTACATTAAAGAAATTAAATTCTTCAAAATTAAAACTTTTAGTCAAACTTGATTTCTGAATATATTTGTGGCTCATTGCATTCATATTTCATGCTATTTGATTTGCCCGTTAATTTTGTATGTTTTCTTTTGGTAGTCTTCTTTTTATATTGAGTAGGTAGTTTCCTTGTTTGGGTGTCCGGCCGATCAACGCAATTTCCATATCAATTCTATCTTCGTTTGTGTCCCCCATTTGCGCCAGTTAAAAGCGAATATCTTCTTGCTTTTTGTTATCTGAGGACTAAGCTTAGGTCTTTTCATTAGATCGTCAATTAAGTATCTAACCAGTTTGCCTTTGTGATCTTCTTGTTAAAATTGCGTGCTTTCTTCTATATATTAGAGGGACTTTGACGGTCCATTCTTCATTAGTAAAAGCACGAGTGCTTACCGTGTCGTGATTTTCATTAGTTTGGGGCTCATAAAAAAATATTCTTTACCTTTATATTCATTGCAAGATAGAGATTGGTATGCAAGAACGAAATTAGATGGGAATAGAATGGTTTTAAGAATGAAATGAACATGGGAAATGAATAAAGATAATATAAGTTATCCGATACTTTCTATGATAAAGACCGAAAAAGGAATGACAACGCCATTCTTTACTTGATTTCAATATCATTATTGGTATTTAACAATGATAGTTATGAATAAAATTGAAATGTTATTTTAAATTATCAAATTATTCTTTTGTATAAAATTATTAAAATAAATTATTTTGTTGATACATTGTTTACAGCTTATGATTCTATGTTTTTATCATACAATCTTTAATTCTTTATTTCATAAAAATGTATGATAAAGATTATGATTCATTTATATTTTGGAAGGTAAAATTAATTTTTTCTGGGTAAACATAAAAAGATGCTCTACTTGGTTAGTTTTTTTTTTTTTTTTTTTTTTTTTTTTTTTTGTTTTACTAGAGTTTGAAGATTGTTGGAGAAATCCATGTAGAGAAAAAGATACTATCAAGAAGATGTATATGAGAGCATTTGTGATGATTTAGAATTCTTTTATATTCAGTCAAATACAAAAATAGGTTCATTCTTAATAGTTTGGGAATAACTAAACCTATGGAGGAGGGAATGAATGGCTAAACCAATGCAATTAGAAATGAAAATTTCTATGAAAATGAGAATTCTCTTTCTTAAATTATACCAAACATGAGTGTAGGAATAGATTTGGAAATGATTATTCCATTTCCACTCCGTTCCTATGTACCAGTCATTCCATAAACGTAATAAAATATATGAAACATAACCAAACGCTATTCTAAAAACTAAATACAAGCATTTGAATGAAAAAAAGATAATTTGTTCTATTATGGGAAGAAAAGAAAGGAAGAGACAATGACAGTGTCGTAAGGGGAAGAGACAAGATTTAGATGTTTTATAAAATTGTACTTCTATTAATTATATATTAAGTCAAAACAATAAAAATTAATATTTGCTCCATGTTAAGAGCTCAATTTTAAGATCCAAACATATTATCGCTATATTTCAAATACACAAATGCAACTACAAAAACATTATAGATACACCCATTCACAAAATATATAAGCATTAGCAAACCTAAAAAAGTATGGAAAAACCATTTAATTAGTAATCAATTATTTAATTGTTTTTTAATTTATGAGTTAAATATTCACGACTTTTATTTGTATCTTCTTTTAACAAATCAAGTCTAGCTCAAACGACAAAATTGAGGCTTCAAAATTCTGATATTTTCGTTTAAATTCCACTCAATCTGTCAACATCACTCTATTTTCTATACTAATTCATTGTCGATCATTGTGCTAGTAACAGGGACTGAGGTTCTCCACACAAGTTCTTTATAATCGAGGCAAGAGTTGAGCTTTCTATCTTTAATATGATTTATTCCACACTTATATTTATAATTGATAAAAATTATCTTTTAAGATACAACGTACAACTTTGGAAAGATAAAAATACTTAAAATCTTTAGATCTAGAGAACAAAAGATGTATTAAACTCTTTCTTGAAACGAGGACACTAACGAATATTTTGAATACATTATACTCTGTATGTTTGAATGAATAAAATGACAGGTTCTTGAGACCTATTTATAATTGGTGAACAGATGCATCTAAGTCGATATGCCCATGATTTTCGAGGTGGCTTTTGGTTGGCGCTCCCTCATTGAAAGTGTTTTCATAGGTTGCCACATGCCCTAATCTTAGTGTGGCCATGTGTTGAAACCTAAAGAGAGGAGAAAACAAAAAATAATTATGAAATAAATTTTTAATTAATTTCATCCAGAAAGGTATTTACTTCCACCTAGGCCTAGGCTAGACCAATCTAGCCCAATTGACCAGCAACACGTATGGACTTCAGATTAAAGCTAACAGCACCTAGGTCTTTCCTTATTCAAACACTTGCGGTATTCCCTCGGAGCTCCAACCCATGCCTCTTACCAAGGATTTGTTAATTGGTCTAGCTAGCTGTGCATTTTCAATATGGGATGTGGAAGACTTCTCATCTTCTCATCTTTCCCACTTCTAATACATAAGTTACTTAAGAGGTTCTCTTTGTACATTAATTTTTCTTTTATTTAAAATTCTGCTTTGAGTAATTAGATGCATCATTGAAGATTATAATAATCTCAAGAACTTCTATTAATCAAGATTAGAGCCCATTTAATTATTTAGTTAAAGTTGGGCGGTCACTTAACTTTCTAATACCAATTTCCAACAATTCCCACATGAATGAATTTGATTCATGTGGCTATGGAAATGTAAGAGGGAGTTCAAATAGAAAGTTTTTGCGTTAGGATAGCTAGCTTGCAACTTTGGATGTTTCTTGGCGGAGTATTGTTAAATTTACAGGCTGCTGAATGAGCATGATGTCTTGAAGTAATTAGTTGATCATATAAACTAAGACAAGAGTATCTACAAAATATCTTTCCTTACTTTTTTATTTCTCGTGGTTGTGGCTGTTTTGGAGATGGGAACTATCTTAGATTCTTAAATATTTATATTGAAGCTACCCATCTGTATTTATATAGGTGACCTCCCATCAAGAGTATCATGCCTTCACTTTCATAACCATGAGAATCACTTGCATATTAACATCAAAAATTTCGTAGAAATATTTCCAATTTGCTATTCTTTTCTTTTCTTTTTAAATCTTTAACTATTTTTCAATTGAGATGTTTAAATACTATTTATAAATTGAGGAATTCAAAATTAGTCGTTATCAAATTGGATATAAAGTAACATGATTGATGTATGTACATTTACGTTGATTAAATATGTAGCACCCCAAGACCGGAGATGGTTGCCTCCAGTTGGAGTGCCACTACTATCAGTCATGCATCTCCATTCACTCAGATAAGCCCAACTATAATGAAGGAAAAGAGTTCTTTATAAATGTTGGCTATTAGTATCTCACACTTGTATAAAACTATTACACCCAAAAGGAAAACTTTCAAACACACCATAATACAAGAAAGCCTCGAAAGTTTCCAATGATATTTATTTACATAAGGCAAAATTAGATACAATATGTACTACTGGGACTATTTCCATATGGCTCTCATAGGTCCTTATCTGGAAAAAGAACAGAATGAAACAATACAAAATTGTAAGTCTGAATGACTTATAAAGCTAATAAAGAAGAGGTGATTCCAGCACATAGAACAATAACAATCGAGCATTGAAGCTATAGGTGACAATCAAATTTTTCACATGGATGCAAGATACATTTCTAGCATAGGAAATACATTTAGCAAAAAAATTTACAAATCACAATTTAGCAGACACTTTCACTATTAAGTTGTTGGTGATTCTTCAATCTTATCTCTCCACTTTCGAAAACATGAAAATCCTTATTCCTCCAAGTTTCAAGTGATATTAGCTCGGACATGTAAACAATCATGAGGCATGGCTAGCCACATGCCTTATCCCACTCACAGACAACACCATTAGTTGGCTAAGAGACAAGATTACATTTACAACTTGTATGGGTATCAACTAAAAGACTAGTCACCGTCGGTCTGTTTTGCCTGGTCTTTTTTGAAGCTAATCCCAGGTCCTACCCCTAAGGAAATTAAGTAGTATCATGAGTATCATGTAACACATCCAACGGCATTTCAATTCACATTCCATTTTTCCATGACAAACAAGCGATCAAGTAATTAATATTGAGCTCACTTCAATATAGTAGTCATGGTAATACTAGAACACGTATTTCATGATCACTTTTCAGTTTCCACACACAGTCACCAAATTTTAAATAAAATAACATAAATCATAATTAAACATGAACCATAATCGGTGTAAGGGGTGATGTGTAGTGAATTTTTATAAATAGTTTATTTTTTCAAAACTAGCGTAAACATGATATTCGGTTTTGGTATGCAACAACTTTAGATGGGTAAGAAACATAAATAAGAATAACTCATCAAATAAGAACAATTCAAGAACCATAAGTAAAGAAGAAGAGAAGTCCAAATAGATTGTAAAGAGTAATGCAAGAATTGAAGGTTAATATGGCATAAGTAAACAACAATTTTTTTAACAAGAAATGGTTAAGCAGAAGTGACATATTTACTAATATATATACATAATAGAAGAATTTGCATTAAGCAAGATAGAGAATTTAGGTAATAATAGCTCAAGAATTATAGGTAAGAAGAATAATTCAGATATACTGTTAGATTCAACACATGAGCTAAAGAGTAGCACGACCGAACAATCAACAATTATTGAATCTCAACACAAGCAAGATCAAGCAACAAACAACGAGGATATATTGATGAATATGTATGTCCTTTTCTAAGCAAAGGATATTAACATAAGCCAACTTGATAACTCTCATGTGATAACACCCTTCTATGTAACAGTAATGCTTGTGTCTTCCTCACCTATTTTGCATTAGATGCAATATAATAAAATTGGTACTAATAGTATCACATCTTTCTATATTAATTATTATTGTGTGCAAGGTTTTAGTGATACTAATTTAGTTTATATTTTATAGGTAATTGGTCAACTAATGACTCAACTTTTACTTGGTAGAATATGGACAGAGTTTTTAAACCCCTTGGATGTTAGCCAAGTCAATTCCTTTTATTTAGTTGATTAGGTTTCTATTGTTAATTATTATTGTAAGTTTATAGTTCTTAACTCTTTGGGTCATGCCAATTTGGCCTAATGGTTAGTTAACTAGTCCATGTCATTCCGAAGCTAACACTTAACTTATAATTGAGGTCTTGCTAATAAGGTTATCTTGTTTAAATTAAAGTATTATCCAATCCCAATCAAGTTAGGTCCCAATGCAATCAAATCAAAGTAAATCAATCGATTAAATTGAAATTTACCCATTTGGATTGAGTTTAGGTCCAATGCAAAATCTAATTTTAGTTAGTCCGGTTTCATTTGAAATGAAATTTCCAAGCTTTTATATATAGGTCACTGAGAGCCGCTAGAGCACTGCCATCTACGACCACTAGAACTCAAGTTGACTCAACTAAAAAATGCATCTCGACAAGCCCAACACAAACCCTCTATCAATTTCCCTCTTCTCAGCCTTCTTGCTTGTGAATTACACCGAAAATTGCCCTCACACGACCTTGTGCAGCTACCCATTCTCACTATCAATTCTCCTTTCTTGGGCCACCAAACCTTACATTAACTCACCACCATGCCCCCAACATTGAGCCTAGCACAAACCACCTACCAATTTTTAGTTTTAGCGAGCATGACTCGACAACCCGTCACCACCGTCGACCTTCATCATCAGTTGCTCATTTGTCCCATTTTCTTGTGTTGTTTTTGGAATATTTGAGTATGGTAGTGATCATCGCGAGGTAAGAAAGGTTTCTATTGGATCAAAATTCAATTTTGAGGTGAAGTGAAGGAAAATCAAGCTTGGGATGGTTAGGGTTTTGTTTTCAGAATTTGACAAAGTTTGGTCCTTAACATATAAATATAAACCATCTTTCTCCTAATTGCAATTGAACCCCAGAGCTTTGCACCACTTTCAAAGAAGCCCTTTAGCTATTAACTGCATCACGTTTTGAACCCTGAGTTTCAATTAAGCCCCTTAGTTTCTATTATCATACATTAACCCCTCTAAAATCTGAAATCTTGGCAATCAAACCCAGTTTAATTAATTTCCTAGTCTCCAAGTTTCACAACACCCACTAGAGCCCTTATTTGTTTTAAATTCCTTTAATGAAGGCCTAAACTATTTTCTTATTATTTTGTCAGGCCTAAACTATTTTCTTATTATTTTGTCTTCCCTAAATATTTTAGTTAATCTAATTCATTTAAATCTTAATTATAAAATTTATAACTTAAAATTTAATTTTCTTCTCATATTTACATATTACAGTTCGGGATGTTATAGAATTACAAGTGTAGATGCATATAAGTTCATTCTTTTGCAAGAAGAGTACATGCCACATCATAAATTAAATATTATTTGACAATGAAATTCTAACTAAGATCCAAAGTTAAATATTCTTCCTATGGCGCCATTGAACAGTAATCAAGTTAATTTTTTGAGGGAAAATTATAACCTACCACCCCCTATAAAATCGAAAATGCGCAAAAAGAATATTTGTGAAAAATATAAAATAGACACCAAACCTTATATATATATATATATATATATATTTAAAGTTGTAACGAAATACATTTAGAACTCGGATTGAAACACACATGCTTTTTATGCGAATGTTAAGATCTTTCGTGCATAAAAGACTATTATTATATCCTTATTTGTATGAAGCATTGAGTTCTTTTGAAAATGAATGGTTTAAATTAAATAATATTTATATAATAACTCAATGCAATATAATAATGAGTGGTAGGTTATAATATATCCTCATCAAATAATATTTATTATATAAGCTTGGTTTAAATTATATCCTTATCACTAAAAAAAAGTTATATTATTGATAAAGTAATAAGTGACAATATAAAAATCATCACTAATAATATATATTAAGTGGCAATAACTTTTATTTTGTCACTAGTGATATTTTTTTAGGTGAGAATAATTTTGGTTTTGTTACAATATGGCTTATTAATTAGTGACAAAATCTAAAATTTTAAGTTGTTATCAGTAATAATTAGTGACACTCATATTGTGACAATCTAATGACAATAAAAATTGCTGCTATAATTTGTAATAAAATTTTTTATTGTTATTAAGTGTTCAACATATGGGTATCATTAATTGCCAACAGTAACAACTTAAATCCTATTATTATTACTATTTTTATTTGTAAAAATTAAACTAATTTATAAAAATATTGTTAGAAAAAATTATTTTTAAAAACTACCGCAAATTGGGAGAAGTTGTAAAACTACCGTAAGGCGTGGCCATAGACCATGCCTTTAAATACCTTTTTTTTTTTAATTAGAGGAATAAGAGGGACCACGCCTCTCATTTTGCCGCAAATTTCATGTAAGAGGCGTGCCATGCCTCTCTTAGAATGTTTATTTTTTTAATTATATTGATTTATTTTTAAATCTAGATATGATTGTTATAAATTTGTTGGGACATATTCGTGACGAGTTAGTATATGATACATTGGCATTGACAATTGTCATTTTTTTCTCTCAACAACCATGTATATCTACGTTAAAAAATGAATCATCTTTCATTTGTGTTTTATTCTAAAAGATAAAAAAATATATATGATAAAGTTATGTGAATAGTAAATTTTATAAGAGGAATAGATAAATAGGACCGAGTAGGTAAAAATATTATATGATAATTTCTATTCCATAATAATAACATATCTTGAAATTACAAGCATCACTTATGATCAGTGATTTAAAAACTGGACCGGACCGGCTGGTTCGACTAGTTCAATCGGGAACCGGTAAAGGCTCTGGACCGGTTTGATAATTAAAACCAGTTGGCCAAAAAATCAGTCTAAATAGATAAAACATCGATTGAACCGGTGAACCGGTTAATAATTTTTTAAATAAAAATCAAAGAGACTAAAATTCTCTATTTTTTTTTCTTTAGAGTTCAAACTTTTTTACTTTTTTTATTCTTCCATTTTCTCATTCAAATTCTCCCCAAATATCAAATTCCAAATCCAAATTCATGAACTAAGCTTCAAGATAATTGAAAATTTGTGTATTGTGATTTTTTTGCTTATTATAATATTGCTCTTAATTTATGAGTTGAAACTTTTATATTATTTGAGTTGATATTTGTTGTTCTTGTAAGTTGTAATAGATTCTATAATTTTTTTTTTTGAAAGAATTACTTCATAATTTGACATTTTAAATTCATGTATGGATATTATTGTAGAGTAGAGTTTGTAGAAAGTTTAATAAATACTAGGCAATTTTTATTTTACCCTTAGATATATATTTTTTTGTATTGTTTATATATTTTTTATATATTTATATAATATTAAATATAATTATGATGTCACACCGGTTCAACCAATAGTTAAACCGGTTGAACCAGTAACCAATAAGGCCACCGGTTCGATTTCTCAAACATTGCTTATGATTAGAAGGTATGATAATTCTTAATTAATGTATTAATATATAATCATGTACTGCGATTTTATATGCCTATTTTGGTCAAGTTTCTAACTTTACATGCATCCTTTCACAAGTTAATATATTACATTAAATGAAATAAGTATAGAGTATAGTAAATTTATAGAAACATGCTTCAATCACTTGCATTTTATAAAATAGTATATTTATAAAAAAAATTAAAATTTATACTATATTTTTATGGCTCATTATTAATATTTAAAAATAATTAATTAAATTTTAAAATATAAAATAAAATATTTTATATTAAATTAAACACAATTTAGGGTTGATGTCAACCCTCCTTAAAGTTGATGAAGGATGACATTAGCCTATCAAATATTTTTCAAAAGAAAAAACTCAACCACCACAAAAAAATTAAAAAAAAAATCAATATAATTTAGAAAAAAAAAACATTCTGAAAGAGGCGTGGCCACTTGCATGAAATTTTGCTTGAAATTTGCAGCAAAATGAGAGGGGCCTCGCCTTTTATTCCTTTAATAAAAAAATTAAAAAAGGTATTTAAAGGCGTGGTCTAGAGTCACGCTTTGTGGTAATTTTACAATTTCTCTAAATTTGCGATAGTTTTTTAAAAATTATTTTTTTAACAATATTTTTATAAATTAACCTAAAAGTTATTAAGATAATAAAATAAAATTTTTTATCACCTAATATATAATTAGTGACAACTTTTGTACTATTATGTATTATTTTATCATTAATTCATTATTTTTGGATAGTGTGTATAAATAATATCTATATATATACATATTATACCACCACCCCTACCCCCACCATCCCGACGTGCATGCACCCCCACAGCACTCGCCCTCAGACCATCATGACTGTAATTTCAAGTATATAAATGACATGGGTGCCATTTTATTTTTCTCTGTCTATTTCAATAATATACATGACAGGGAGGATAAAATGCAATTTATCCCTGTCTTTTTAATATAGTATAACTAATTTGAGTTTATTTTGTTTATTAAGCATTCTAATAAGGGAAGATCCTAGGGCTCATTGGACTTGTTTCATGGAACTTTTCCTACTTTCTCATTGACTTTTGGTAACAGAGCAGTACTCCAAGTTTATTGCGTACATCATTATATTTCACTTTATGTTATAAATAGGTAGATGTGCATCTTAGCAATGATTAAGAAATTGGATCGAACAAGTCAATTCAATCAAAATTAGCTAAGGTTTTGGTTTGATTTGATGTATAAAATTAATTTATTATAAAATAGATGTCAACCGGCATGAATTAGTAAAAAATGGGTTCAACTGGTGAACCCATTTTGTTTTAAATCAATTATTAGTTTTTTACTCTATTTAAATAAAATTTAAAAACTAATTAAATAAAAAGTAAAGACTAAAAACCCTAAGCTAACTTACTTACCATTTACCAACACTCCAGTAGGAGCCAGAAGGCACGCAGAGGAGCAAGGACAGACGCAGCGGCTGCGGCAGACAGGATTTCAGACTGTTATTTTCATTTTCGATCTTCTTTTTCCTTTTTTTCCCCCTTCTGTTTTCTCATTTATATACTCCCCAGAATCCAATGTCCAAACATCAAATTTCAAACATATATTTAAGAATTAAGTTTATTTCTATAATAATATTTTCTATCAAATCATATTTCATAATTTGACATTTTAAATTAATGTATAAATATTATTATGAAATAGAATTTGAAATTTTTTTTATAATACTAGGTAATTTTTATTTTTTTCTTTATATATATTTTTTATATTTTTAATATATTTAATTAATATCAATTTAATTAATAATTAAATCAATTGAATCGATTAAACTAATAATAAATGAGATCACCATTTTGCTCATCAATCCAATTTCTCAAACATTTCATGTCAAATCCCCTTCCGGCAGAGGCAGCTACACTTTAGGTACAATTACACAATAGAAATCTACGAATTAAAGCACGTGTCCTCTATTGATGCTATCCCAAGTGCTCTGATAATATAAGATAGGATCCATGGTATTAAATGTTGGTGAAATCTTGAAATTTCAATCAAATTTTGGGTTTTTAAGTGTCCGTTTGGATATGTTTTTAAATCCTATTTTATTTTTATACATTCTAAAAAATTGGAAAAATAATTATAATTCAAAAATAAAATAAAATTGTGTTTGAACAATTTTTTTAAAATAATAATTAGAGTATGTATATGGTTGCAAAATTAATTGATTTATATTTTTTTTATCTTTCAAAAGATTTATTTTTTAAAGATATATATGTATATTTTTATTATTTTTAAAATGATGGTGGACATTTTATGTAAAATTAAATTTGAATTTAATTGATATGATAGTTGAATGATATGATAGGTTTAAAAAAAGTTGAAATAAAAATAAATAATATTTTGAGTGAAAATAGTTAGAAGTTGATAACTTTCAATTTTGATTCTGTGTTGAAAATAAAAATGAGTGTTGAAAACAAAAATCATATTGGCTCTAAGTATTCAAAATGAAATCTAATTTTCAATCTTAGTTTGCTCAAAATTTTAACTGGTCTAAAAATTCTGAAAAATATTGAAATATTTTATACTTAAACAATATGTAATATATGATAATATTTTATGACATGGCAAAAAAATACCACAAGAATAATTTACAGCCAGTTTGTTTATGTTATTAAATTTATTTTTACCCATTTTTACTATTTGAAAATGAATTATCAACAACTTATCATCATTTTTACCAATATTTCAATTCCTTTTTATCTCAAAATACACTTTTCAGTAATGTACATATCTTTTCGCAATAATCTATACATTTTCTCTCTCTTCTTCATTATTATTATTATTATCTCTCTTCATCTACAACTTACTATCTTATATAATCATTACCTTTTCAATATACTATTCAAATACAAATTTATTTTCAACCCATTTATTCTAACTAACTTTTTAAATTTTAAAAATGTTGAAAATAAAAATTAAAAATAAAAACACAACCAAATTGACTGTTAGTAAGTTACAATATAAATGCAATACATCTTAACATAATGGATTATTGTCCAATTCCAACTACTTTGTAACACCCCAAAAATTTAATTGGTAAAATTTAAAAATCATAATTTTAATTTGAAAAAAAAAAATTTGGGGGTCAAAATGTAAATAGGAAAGGATTTAATTGTAAGACATTTAAAAGTTTTGCGGGTCAAATTATAATTAATTTAGGTCAATCAGGTCAATGTAGGGCACTTATTAAATGAGGGACTAAATCTAAAACTGAAAGAAAATTCTTGGGGCCAATCTATAATTATAGAAAATTATCTTTTAAATAGAAAATCCCCTCCTTTCATTTTCCTCATGCAACTCCTTCACTCCTCTCCACCAACTTTCTTTTCGACACCCATGAAGCTGGAAGATATCTATAACATTTTACTCCTCTAAGCTCACGGATTACATTGGTACCAATATTTCACAAAAATAACCAGTAATAAGACTAGAATTTGAGTGAGAAAATTGAGTAGCGGCAGTGGGTGGTGGACAAGGTGTCTTGGTAGCGGAAGCTTGTGAATGGAAGGTAGGTTTTGTAGCATTTAGCTCAACAAACCACTTGGTGACTTCAAATTCTAGTTTTGACCATCGACAATGGTGGAATTAAGGAAAACAAGAGACGACAAACCAGCATTGTTTAGGCTTCAATTGATGGTCAAATTGATAGCAAAACCTAAAATTGATTTGGGCATCTTGCTGTATGCATTGACTGATGGTGGTAGCATGCACCTTCAGTAGTGGACTACGGAAAGTGGTGGCGATTTCAGTAGTCCAAAGATAAAATCTTCATCTTGTCTTAGTGGTCACATGCGTGGTGTTGTTTTGAGGTGGTTTGGTTTCAAAAATTGAGTGAATTGGTAAATTCTATAGGAAATTGAATTTGTTACCCTTAAGCCTTTGATTATTCTTGTTGGTGTATAATTTCATGAATCTTGATGAAAGTTGGAATTTTAGACGAATTGGGACCAAACAATGGATGCATGGATATATATAATGTTAGCTGGACCTATATTTGTAAAATATATATAATTCTTGATTAATTAAGTTAAATTAGGTAATTAAAACCCTAATCTTAGGTAAAATGATATGTGGAGCTAAGTTGTTAAAGATCATATTATCATTAGTTAGATTTAATCATTATAATTTTATATTTGAATTTTGTGTAATGTTGCAAAGACCAAATATCAATAGGAATCTAAATTAATTAACGTGTTTCGATTAAATTGTTGGTATAAGGCTTAAAATTGTTAAATTAAGAAATATTGACATAGGAAATTAATATTGACCAGAGCTAAAATGACTGTTGTAGATATTATAGCGTTTTTAGCATAATTAGCATGTTACGTTATGATATTTTTAAAATTGAGTCCTTGAAATATTGTATAAATTGGAAAACAACTGATATTAAGAGATAAACAATTTAATTATTATTTAAGAAAAATGATACAAGCATAGTGACATTAAGTGCATCCTTTTTGAAATAGATGACACAGAGGAGCCAGGATTTGCAAAATAGTAGGACAAGGATAGCATTTTCTATTGGAATTAAGCTAAGGGTAAAGCTTACCTTTTTTTTGGGAAGTGAATGATCTTGATGTTTGAATTCCCTGTGTTAGCCTATTATTTTAGTTGTACTCATTCTCCTACTCAGAACTCCTATTATATTGTCTGTTATTTATCCTATATACCCTACAATCTTGTCGGTTCTCCCCTATTCGTATTGCTATTTTGGTCTTGCCGACCACTTGAGTTCATACTCCTAGTTAAATTGATATGCATGTTGTTTATATAGCTTTTTTGGCCAATATTTTACAAATTGTACCATTTTGATTTGTTTCACATATGTGCTTTCAATCGATTAATTTGATATACATTTTATTTGTTGGCATTATTTTAAGTCACTTTGAAGATTCTTTTGAGGGGTTATTGCCAGTAGGGACGCCATAGGTTGGGTTAGGCTCGGGATTAAGTCTAAAAAGATGACATGGTGGTATGGACCAATGATGGCTGATCTCCTAACTAGTACCCACTAAAGATCTAAACTTGTAGATAGTTAATAGTAGCTGTTTGCGAGTGGTAGGATCTAGTATGCGACCAACTATGCCATATGCCTACCGACCTGAGTGCTTAGGTAACAAAATAATAAGGGAAAACTATTATGTTATATTTGTACGCCATGTTACTATTATCTATTATTTTGGGAGCAATAAGAACGAAGTTGCCAATATTTTGTTGAATGTGGTATCACATGTGTTACTGTATATCATTGCTTCATATTGTAAATAACTTGCTCATTATTGATCTTTGCTTATTGATTGTTGCATTTTCAATAGTTTTTCCTTGATTATTTGTCATACACTTTCCTTATTGAGTCCTTAGGACTTACCCCATTTTGTTATCTTTTATTCTTTTCCCAGATAGAACTTGATGAAAGTTGAAGATCTGAGGCTTGCTCAAGTAAAGGCATATTTTGTAATAGATTAGGTGCTATATATGTATATATATATATATATAGATTACACCTAATTGTGATTGTTGAACTTGTGGATGTTTTGTAAATAGCTAAGTTTGACTCAGGCTCTTAATGCAAACATATTTGAGCACTTTAGGGTGATCTTTTAGACATTATTGAGCTACTATTTTTGAGGTTTTGATAGGTTTTAGCTTCTTGGGTTATCTTTTGAATTATGTATTAATTTTGAATTGGTGGCACATTAGCTTTGGACTTACCCTTGGCTAAGATGTCACAGAGGTGGTATTAGAACCTTTGTTTGATGTTGACCTAGGTAAATGAGTGTCATTGGGATTTGTGTCTAGTCGATGGGATAGACGATTAGTTAAGATATGAATTCTTAGGTATAGTGCTCAATACTTGGATGTGGGTGATTATAATTAGGATGACCGGCCAGTTTGTAATCTTCACTTTCAAAAATTAAGCATTGAACTTTAGATTAAGAGTTGAACCTCAGGTATATTATGTGTAATTAACAAAATTTTATGTGATTAAGGGAGTTGGAAATGAACTTGACTAATGTGGTTTTAATGAAATAAACTTATATATTGCAAGATGATGGGAGAACATAGGGAAGGTAAGGAACCTATGAAAGATAAAGGCAAGGAATCTTTAGAAGAAAGAATTAGAGTTTTAGAACAAGAAAGAGAAAGGTTATTGGAGCAATACCAATGCCACGAGGACTGACTCTATGACATGCATAACACATTGATGGAAAGGCAATGGAGACATATCATTTAAGGATGATGGTTCAAGTCAGAAGTGACATTGTAGAGAGGGTTATGGATGAAATTAAGCGGGAAAGTTAAAAGGTAAAAATAGTTAAGGGACATATTGAGAGACTTTGTATGGGACAAGTGCAGATGGAGAAGACCTTTCGGACTTTGGAGGTAGATCACTGTAAGATAGTCACTACAACCTGTATGATTATGAATAAAGTCAAAATGATGTTGGCACACTATGGAAGTGCCATAGATCAAATTATTAGGGTTAGGATAGCATTCGAAGCTGGACCCTCTAGAGTTCGTCCTACCTTGAAGCAAAGACAAAGACAAGGTATCCATATCGAAGAGGCACTAAAAGAGAACCCTGAGGGAGGTCCTAAAGGTAACTTAAATGAGCCGCTATTGGAGGATCTTAAGGAGGACCATGAGAAGGGCCTTATACAAGAGCCCTTGATTGAGATACCATAGGGGATTAATATGGAAAATGAGTTTTTAGAATTTGAAGATAACGATGATAATATAGATATAGAGTTGCATGGGGAAGAAATAGGAGATGACAATGAAAATATAGCATCTGATATTATTGATGTAGAAAACTAGAGTTAAAGGCTTCTGTACATGTAAATCTATCTACAATCATGTAGGTGCATTTTAGTAATAGCTTTTAGCTGTTAAATTAGAATGTAATAGGCTAAAGTCATCCAGATCAATCGGGTAAACCCTGACTCAAGCCTTGTCATTTTGTCTACGATTAGGTGAATAGTTAGCTTAGCTAATTTTGTGAATTTGACTTTGTATATACCATTATAAACAATTACTAATGCTAACTCAGAATGATAATAAAAGTTCTTATGTTGATTTTTGAATGATTAGGCTTTTGTTATAATAAATTTTACTTAATCTATTAAATA
The DNA here is from genome assembly GCA_014898725.1 of Jacaranda copaia. Classification (NCBI taxonomy): domain Eukaryota; kingdom Viridiplantae; phylum Streptophyta; class Magnoliopsida; order Lamiales; family Bignoniaceae; genus Jacaranda; species Jacaranda copaia. The sequence continues at coordinate 469,357 of JACGDI010005413.1, read as the reverse complement.
TTTTATATGAGAATTTAAGGGATTAAGAAAGAATTGATGATAACATTTGATATCATTGCAAACTTGATAATTGGTAGGTTAAAAAGTATCTTAAATTTAAATTGATTTAGAGAAAAGAATTACGTCATAGAAGGGTTCTCAAGTGCCTAATCAGGCTCAAGTGGGATGACGAGGAAGGTCGCTAGGTAGATAGGCTAATGTACCAAACGTCCCTAGTTAGGGAGCCTTTGCTTTCTAGCAACCATTATTAGAAAAAGAGGTTTCACATGCTCCTTTAGTTGATCAACCAGCTGCAGGTCAACCCACAAACCTTATGTTCCAAATGTGGCAATGACTTATGTAATTTTACTAGCAACAGGAATAGGGTGATGGAGCAGGAAATGTGGAAGAGCTTATTAAAGATCGAGCATTGGAGCAATTTCTTTACTCTTAGCATCTGAAATTCCCAGGGGAACCAGACAATAGAAAAGCTGAAGTATGAATTGCAAACCTAGAAAAGATATTTGGAACCTTACATTACTTGAATGAACAAAAGGTTCAATGTGCTGCATTTTTGTTGGAAGGTTCTGCACATAATTATTGAAAAATGATAGGCCGTAAGTGGGCTGCTGAATGCATTCAATGAACTTGGGAAAACTTTCTCAGGAGTTCATAGAAAATATATGCTATTGGTGGCCAAGCATACAAGGGGAGGGGGCAGAGAGAGAGAGAGAGAGAGAGAGAGAGAGAGAGAGAGAGAGAGAGAGAGAGAGAGAGAGAGAGAGAGAGAGAGAGAGAGAGAGAGAGAAAACAAGAGGCGGCTGCGCCCAAGGCCTCGTGAAGGTCCTTGGGCTTGTCCCCTATCGTGCCTCCCCAAGCCGTGCTTGCATTTTTCATTGCACACGGCTTTCCCTATGTATACATCATTTCCTATGGAATTGATATAAGGAACGTCCTTTTTCAGTCAGAATAAGGCTACGTTTAGCCATTTGATTTAGTATGCACCCTACATACTTGTAAATGAAAAGCATCAAAACTACAAATTTGTTGAAGAATTGCAATCGAACCTTAAATGGGCCCTTGCCATATGTGATCTATTGAGCTTTAACTATGCTATGAGTAAGGCATTGTATGTGGAGGTAGAATTGTTGGAGATTCAAAAAATTGAAGATAAAAGGCAAACAAGAATAATACCCCTTAGTGGATAGAATAACCCTCAAGAGAAACAGCTAAATTTTCAAAGTAGAGGCACCAATCTATGAACTCACTAGGCTATTGGGGTCATAGATTTGGCTCGAGTGGTAGCACTAAAGAAATGTAGATTTTGTAGAGGACTACGTCATGAAAAATTCGACTGTTGGAAAAAGTAGAGCAAATATATGGGTTATGGTAGCAATCAACACTTTGTAAAAGATTACCCCAAAAAAAGGAAGCTAACAACTGTAGAGAAAGGAAAACAGATAGTAAGGACCAATAGAAAGTTGAAGCTCTGAGCTCGTGAATATGCCATAGGGGAAGAGGCACTGAAATCCCATTGAAGTGGTTGAAGGTATGGTTTCTATTCATGGAATTAATGGTAACGCTTCACATGATTTTAGAGATACTTATTCCTTTATATCTATATCTTTCTCTAAGTTGAATATTCAACCTGAAATTATAGCTTATCAAATAGAAGTATATATACCCTTAGGGTTAGGCTTGATAATTGATGATATGTATCAGGCATGCCTAGTTAAGATTAGGGATAGAGAGTATCTAGCTGATCTTATAGAAATGCCTATTCAGGAATATGATTTAAAATTTGGGATGGATTAGCTATACCAGTATCTGGTGCAAGTAAATTGTTATACCAAGTATATTATTCTCGGAGATAAGGCACCGATGCAAGATATGACTTTTTCGATAACTATTTTATCTGTAGTAGAGGCCAAGAAAATTCTGAGGGAAGAAAGGAAGGATTTCTAGCATATCTTACAATAAACCCCAGAATATGGCTAGCATAGAAAAAGTAGAAACAATGGCTAATTATCCAAATGCATTTCTGGAAAAGTTAAACTCATTTCCACCTGATAGAGAGATAGAGTTCGTCATTCATACTTTTCCCATTGCCATGCCCTTTTCTAAAACCCTCTACTGAATAGCACCTGTAGAATTGAAGGTGCTGAAGAACCAACTCCAAGAACTATTGTAGAAGGAATTCATAAGGCCCAACATTTCTCCGTAGGGAGCTTCAGTATTGTTCATTGAAAAGAAAGATGGATCCTAGAGGATGTGCATCAACTATAGGGAGTTAAAGTCACTATCAAGAACAAATACCCCTTGTTGCATGCAGAGGAGTTATTTGACCTTTTACATAGATCTACTACCTTCTTAAAGCTGGATTTTAGATAGGGAT
>JACGDI010005413.1:448508-466883 GCA_014898725.1 Jacaranda copaia | reverse complement strand
ATTTTAAATTTGTAGTAATGCCATTTGGTTTAACCAATGCCCCAGTAGCAATTATAGATTTGATACACAAGATTTTCTAATCATATTTAGATTAGTTCATGGTTATATTCACTAATGATATCTTGGTGTATTCAAAAACCAGAAAAGAGCATGCGAAGTACTTTCATATGGTTTTAAGAATTTTAAGGGAGCAAACATTATGTGCAAAGTTTAGCAAGTGCAAATTTTGGTTAGAGAAAGTAGCTTTCTTGGGACATATCATATCCCTGGATAAGGTAGAGGTTGATCACTTTAAGGTAGAGGTAATAATCAATTGGAAAAGACCAAATAATTTAACTAAAGTTTGTAGCTTTTTGGGACTTGCTGACTATTATCAAAGGTTTGTACAAGATTTTTTCTAAGATAGTTGGCCCATTGATTTAGTTGACTTAGAAAGATTAGCTGTTTGATTAGAAAGAGGATAGTGAGGAGAGTTTCCAAGAATTGATGAGTAGATTGACTTCGACACCAATTTTAGCCCTTCTCGAAGGATTAGAAGGTTTTGTTATGCATATGAACATTTCTAAGGTAGGACTTGGATGTGTGTTAATGTAGAAGGGGTAAGTTATTGCATATGCATCTAGAAAACTGAAACCACATAAAAAGAATTATGCAACTCATGACCTAGGGCTAGCTATAGTGATTTTTGCATAAGCAAAATTGAGGCACTATCTTTGTGGGGCCACTTTTAGAGTATACATTAATTATAAAAGCCTCAAGTATTTGTGCTCCCAAAAAGACTTAAACATGCAACAACAATCGTGGATGGAATTTCTAGAAAATTATGCCTTCTACATCTACCATCCGAGAAAGACGAATGTAGTAGTAGATGCTTTGAGCTGAAAAGTCAGAATTGCCCACATGCTAGGAATAGGAACATTAAAAAGCTCTAAAGTAGATATTGTGATAAGAATGAAACAACAAGCTTGTTTCACAGGAGTAAATGTGCGGCTAGAGCTATATGATGAAATATAATGAGCTCAAGTTAATGATAGTTGGATTCTAAAATAGAAAGAAGTTGTTGCGAATTTTGGAGAGTCTGAATTCTGTATGAATAGTTAAGGTATTCTTTATTCTATAAGAGAATATGTGTGCCCAAAGAAATAAAAGGAAAACTATTGAAATAGGTACACAAGATAAGATATACGATACATTTGTAAGGTATAAAGGTGTATCGAGATCTAAAAAAGTAGTTTTGATGGAACAAGATGAAAAGATATGTTGTAGACTATGTGCAAAAGTGCCTAACCTATCAGTTAGTAAAATAGAGCATCAGCAACCATCAAGGTTGCTACAACTACTGTTGATCCCTAATTAGAAATAGGAGCAGGTAATTATGAACTTCGTAATTAGTTTACTGACGGGTCAAGAAGGATATGACAGTACTTAGTTGATAGTAGATCGACTAACCAAGTTTGCTCATTTTCTACTAGTTGGAACACATTGCAGGGTTAAGAAACTGGTAAAGTTATGCATAAAGGAAATAGTCAAATTATACAAAATTCCAACCAGTACTGTGATAAATCAAGATTCAAAGTTCACCTCGTGACTTTGGAAAAGTTTGTGAGAACAACTGGGATTGTGGTTACAATTCAGCTTTGCTGCTCATTCTTAGATAAATGGTTAGTCAGAAAGGGTCATCCAAATATTGGGAGATATGCTGTGGGCCTACATTTTGGATTTTAGTAGGAGTTGGAACAGACACATTCCTCTGATAGAATTTGCTTACAATAACAGTTACCAATCTACCATTCAGATAGCCATGTATGAGCATTGTACGGTAGAAAATATTGATCTCCCTTACATTAGGACCTAAAGAGCACAAAAGTAACACTAATAAGTCCTTAGGAACCTTAAGGCTGGAACTAATTCAAGAGACTATTGAGAAGGTACAGATGATTAAACAAAAAATGAAAGCAGCTTAGGATCGATAGAAAAGCTATGCAGACAAGTGTAGAAATGACTTAGAATTTAAAATTGGTGATCGAGTGTTTCTCAAAGTATCCTTGAGAAAGGGTATTCGAAGGATTGGAAAAGGCAAAAAGCTTAGCCCAAGATATGTTGGCCTTTATGAGATATGTAAAAGAATTGGACTAGTAGCTTACTGATTGGTATTACCGTAAGGACCGACATCAATACATGACGTTTTTCATGTATCATAACTTTGGAAGTATCATCTTGATCCCTTCCGCATCATTTATTGTGAAGGCATACCATTGGAAGGCGACCTAACCAATGAACAACAACCAATCAACATCTTGGATTCAAAATTTTGAGAGCATAAAAATCAAAGGATTCCTCAAGTGAAAGTATTACGGTGCAATTACAACATAGAAGAGGCAACTTGGGAATGGAAAGATTACATGTGCTAACAGTATCCTGAACTTTTCCAGTGGTCAAGTAAGAATTTGGTGACCAAATTCTTTAAAGAGGGGGACAATTGTAACATCCCTAAAAATTTAATTAGTAAAATTTAAAAATCATAATTTTAATTAAAAAAATTGGGGTTAAAATGTAAGTAGGAAACGATTTAATTGTATGATATTTAAAAGTTTTAGGGTCAAATTATAATTAATTTAGGTTAATTGGGTCAATGTAGGGCACTCATTAAATAAGGGACTAAATTTGAAACTGAAAGAAAGTTGTTGGGGCCAATATGTAATTATAGAAAATTATCCTTGGAATAGAAAATTGCCCCTCCCTTTAATTTCATTCAATTTGCACATACAACCCCTTCACTCCTTTCCAATGACTTTCTCTTTGATGTCGGTGAAGCATAAAGATATCCTTACCATTTTACTCTTCTTAGCTCAAGGATTAGATTGGTACTAATATTTCACAAAAATAACCAATGAGATAACAGAAATTTGAGTGAGAAAATCAAGCAACAACTGTAGGTAGCAGGCACGACATCTTGGCAATGAAAGCTTGTGACTGAATGGTGGGTTTTGCAGCATTCAGCTTAGTGACAACTTGGTGACTTCAATTTTCAATTTTGACCACCAATGATGTGGAGGTGGTAGAGCAGTCTGATTTAGGCTTCAATTGACGATCAATTTAACAGTAAAACCTGAAATTAATTTAGGTGTCTTGTTGTACACATTGAGATGCATTGACTGGTGGTGATGGCGTGCAACTCTAGTGGCAAAGAACGGTGGATGTTGGTTCCGACAGTCCTAAGATAGAATCTTCATCTTGTCATGGTGGTCATATGCTTGGTGTTGTTTTGAGGTGGTTTAGTTTCAAAAATTGAGTGAATTGGTAAATTCTATAGGAAATGGGATTTGTTACCCTTAAAGCCTTTGATTATTCTTGTTGGTGTATAATTTTATGTAGCTGGATGAAAGTTGGAATTTTAGATGAATTGGGATTGAACAATACATGTATGGATATATATAATGTTAGTTGTAAATGAATTCGTAAAATATATAATCCTTGATTAATTAAGTTAAATTAGGTAATTAAAATCCTAATCTTATGTAAATGATATTAGAGCAGAGTTGTTGAAGATTGGAGTATCATTAGCTAGATTTAGTTGTTGTAATTTTATATTTGACTTTTGTATAATGTTGCAAGGACTAAATATTAATAAGAATATGAATTAATTATTTCGTTTTGACTAAATTGTTGGTATCGGACTTAAAATTGTTAAATTAAGAAATAATGACATAGGAAATGAATATCGACTGGAGTTAAAATGATTCTTGTAGATATTATAGCATTATTAGCATAATTAGCATGTTACCTTACAATATTTTAAGAACCAAGTCCCTAAAATATTGTATAAATTGGAAAACAACCGATATTGAGAGATAAATAGTTTAATTATTATTTAAGAAAAATGATACAAGCATATTGATGTTAAGTATGTCTTTTTGAAATAGGTGATGAGGAGTCAGGATTTGCAGGACAGTAGGACGAGGATAGCATTTTCATGGGAATTAAGGTGAGGGTAAAGTATACCTTTCTTCTGGGAGGTGAATGATCTTGATGTTTGAATTCTTTGTGTTTATCGGTCGAACTTGATTGTACTCATTTTGGTACTTAGAACTCCTATTGTATTATTTGTTATTTGTCCCATATGCCTTACAACCATGCCGACTTTCCCTTATTCATATTGATATTTTGGTCTTGTGGACCACTTAAGTTCGTAGTCCTAGTTAAATTGATATGTATGTTGTTTATATGACCTTGCTGGCCAATATTTTATAAATTGTATCATTTTAATCTATTTCACATATATATTTTTGATCGATTAATTTGAAATAAATATTATTTGTTGGCATTATGTTAAGTTACTTTGAGGATGCTTTTGGGGGCTTATCGCCTATAGAGACGCCATAGGTTGGGTTGGGTTGGGCCCAAGATTAGGTCTAAAAAGACAACCGAATGGTATAGACTGACAGTGGCTAGTCTCCCAACTAGTACTTACTAAGTATCCTAACTTACAGATAATTGGAGATAGATGCCTATGAGTTGTGGGATCTAGCATGCGGCTTGTAACATCCCTAAAATTCAATATATTTGAGAAATAAGGATCTAGAATTTAAGATATTGATTGATCAAATTTTAAAGCTCATAAAATAAATAAAAAGGACTTAATTGCGAGAAAATGAGAAGTTTTGGGGTTAATTTACAATTTGAGGAAATTGGATTGAACTAAACTTGGAAACTTTTGGAGTTGCATGGTGATTATTTTGGGTCAAAGGGGTCATCATGTACTAACTATTTTGAGGGGCTAAATTGAAGTGTTGCAATTTTTTGGAGGACATAATTGAAGAATGATGTAAAGGTTTAAGGGCCTATCTCTAATTTGGAAAAGATGAAAGTTATAAATGCTAGAATTTTGCTTTCCTCCCCTAGTTTCATCTTTCTTTTCCATCAAAGCCATTTTCTTCCTCCCTCTGGTGACTTCCTCGGCAACCACTGCAAAACACAAATCCAATCTAACCAACAGCTTCTTTTCACCTCCAGCAAAACATCTATAACACATGTAACCAAAACCTACTGGTAATATGCCTGGAAACCTAAGTTGAAAGTGAGCTCAAGGTTGTAGTTGTTGGGCTTGGCGGAGCAATATCAAAAGTGATCATTTGGGTAGTATTTCATGATGGCTTCAGCTTAAGGAGTGATTTGGGAGTGTTGGTTCAAGGATTGAATCACTAGCGATGGTGAAATAAGGGTGATCAGAGATGGTGGCGAGTGAGACCCAGTAAACTTTGGAGCTTCAATTGATAGCCTTTTTGATGGTGAAACTCAAAATTGGTTGTGGCATTAGGTTTAGGAGGCTAGAAAGCATATTGTGGTGGTGGTTTTGAATTTTTCTTGTGGCGGCGCACAGTGGACGGCTGTAGAGCTGAGGCAAAATTCTCACCTGATTGTGATGATTGTAGTAGTGTTGATGGTTTGTGGTTTTGAGGTTTCATAAAGGAAATCTTGGGTTCAGAGTTGGATTGGAACTCATATATATATTGTACTATGATTTCCTTAAACCTTGGATTATAAAGGATTACATATGGTTGATAAATAATATTCCCATGCATAGATTATGAAATAGCATAGTAGGCTTGGATTATGTATTATTGAATGATAAGCATGGATTAATCAAGCTAATTAAGTGATTAAACTACAATTTTATGAAATTGGTACCTGGGAGATTATAATTGGGTGATTTGAGATAATATAGACTAAGACTTGGAATATGCATATGCCTTTATAAGATTAGTAATTGTGATGATTGGATTATTATTGTTGATTTGGGATAACGTTATGAGGATAATTATGTAATTAAGGACTGAACTTTATTCTTATGCTTGAATCAATATGAACCTCATAGTTATTTTTGTGATGTAGGCTTGTTAGCATTTTGTATCAATTGTACTTAAAAACTATTGTATTAGCTGAGAAACTAGCAATTTTAGACTGTTAATGGAATAAATATAACTATTAAGGATTATTAGAGTTGCATGAAGAATTGACTGTAAATAAACTCTTTTGGTTAGGTGACAAGGGAAGCGGGTTCCATGGACCAGTAGACTGCTGATTTCAATTTTTGTATTTGAGATTACGGAGGTGAGAGTCTGCCATCCTAGCCTTGCTATACCTATCTGTTCTTGTGGCATAACTCCGGTGAAGGTTAACTTGCTTGAATATGCTTGCTCGTAAATGCTTGAATTGTACTTACTTGTTTTATTGAAATCTGTACTAGATTGTGTACTTATTTGTAATTGATTATTTGACTTGTATACCTTGTGAGGGTTAGTACTTGTTATCACTCTATTGAGTTAGTTATTGTTTGTTTTAGTGCCTAGAACTCCCTTATGTCTACTCTGGTACTTGTCTTGATTGGTACTTGTTACTATTTGGTACTTATTTCCTTCTTGAACTGTTATCAAATGCCTTGTTGGCATACTCACTTGTTTGTATACTATTATCTGGCTAGTTGGCTTGACTGTAATTGCTAGTTGTTCCTATATTGCCTTATTAGCAAATATAATTGTTTGATTGGTACTTGTTGCACTTGATTGGTACTTGTTGTACTTGTTGGAGATAGCACTTGGGTCGAGTGCCAATCCTATGTGGTTGGGATACTTAGGCCATGCCTTGTAGTTCGCTTGGGTGTCCACAATACGCTAAGCAGCCTGCTTAGGTATCCACAATGCGCTATACAATTCGCATGGAAAATGCGCCACACAATCTGTATGGGCAAATCTATTGAATACCAAGCTATTATACTATGGTAAAGTACTTGTTTGACTGGTATAAGGAGATTCTAATATGCAGGTTCATTTTGATTTGTTGGACTATATATTATGTTTGAATTTATTTTACTTTGATTTTACTCCAATTGTTTGTGTCTTGCTCTTGGAGTAATAAGGATGGTGTAGCTTTCTGGTCTAAATTGGGCTATTGTATGTGCCAGACGAGCCGTGCGCATTCCCTCTTGATTGTGATCTATTGAGATGCTCTACACCTCCCGAATAGGATTGATTGAGATGATCCCGGGTCATTCGAGCCAACAATTACAACCTCGAGCTAGTACTTACTAGAGATCTTGAATTTGATATCGATTGCTCTTCAGACTTGTTATTGCCCGCCTACTAAACTTGTTACTATTGTTTTTGTTTGATACGTTTTTGGATAAAATATTAATTGATGATCTATGGGTTGATTTTTCCATGATAGATCCCTATTATTCTTTATTACGAATATCTTTCACTAAGTTCTTTAGACTTATCCCCGTATTATTCATGTTTTCTCAAACAGGATTAAGTGATGGACCTAGAACTCTGGCTTGGGCTGAAGAGAAAATATAATTTGTAATTGAACAGGTGCTTATGTCTATGTATGGGATCTCTTGAATGCTAAGCTTGGACTAGAGACATTGTGATATGTCAAATTTGATTTTTGAGAACCTGAGGCTTGTATATATTATAATTTTGTTGAGACTAATAGGTTGAATTCTATTGCTGCTTTTGATAAGTTAAGTTTGAAAAGTTCATTATAGGTCCATTGATTGTATTTTGAATTGAGATTTAAGTTTGAACTGGAGTGGTGCTTCAACTTAGATGCTGTCTCGAGAGGGGGCACTACATTGCTGGCCATGCCACAAGTCTAATGAGCCGACTGATTAGGTAACGGAGTAATAAAGGAAAATTGTTATGTTATATTTGTAGTTTATGTTACTGTTATGTACTATTTTTGGAGCAATAAAGATGGAGTTGCCAATAGTCTATTGAATGTGATATCACATGTGTTACTTTATATCATTGCTTCATGTTGTAATTGACTTGCTCATTATTGATCCTTGCTTATTGATTGTTGCACTTTCAATAGTTTTTCCTTGATTATTTAATTATTTGTCATACACAACCCTTATTAAATCCATAGGACTTATCCCTTTATGTTATCTTTTGTTCTCATCCCAAACAAGACTTGATGAAGGTTGAGGACTTGAGGTTTTCCTAAGTAAAGATGTATTTTGTAATAGATTAGGTGCTATGTATGTATATATATGAATTATAACTAATCGTGACTCTTAAACTTGTGGATGTTTTGTAAATAGCTAAGTTTGACTCAGACTTTTAATGTGAACATATTTGAGCACTTTGGGATGATCTTTTAGGCTTATTATTGAGCTGCTATCTTTTCAGATTTTGATGGATTTTAGCTTCTTTCATTATCTTTTGAATTATATATTAAGTTTAAATTGGTGGCACCTTAACTTCGGACTCACCCCTGGCTAGGGTACCACATGCTTAAAATCGTAATAGGCCTCAAACTTATCTATACTATTATATATAGCACAATAGTATGGGACCTAAAATTATGCAATTTTGGCCAGGTAGCAAATTTTTAGAATTTTGAATTTTTTAAATTAAATTGTAAAATTTTATTAATTGTTGGTTATTAAATTTGATATTATTTATTTTGTTTTTAAATATATTTTTCTTCTTTATCTCTAATTGATATGGATGTATTATATTTGGAAAAAAAATCTTCATTAGATAAAGGATTTGTTTTTTAAGTTTTCAGTTGATGAATTGAATTTTGATATTATCTCTTTCATATCATTGATGAGATAATGTCATAAATGTTTAGATGGGTTAAAACTCTTCTATGCATTCTCATGTATAAAATGGTGGAGTCCAAATATAATTTGATTAATAAAAGCACATCCAAATTGCGAGTATCTCTCATCAAGTCTTCTAAGAATCTCATGAATAATTTTTTCAGGTAAACAAAACAACTTCTTGCTATTTAATATGTAATTTCATTTGTGTTGTATGTAGTTTTGTTATAAAGTGTGCGTTTTTATATTTATCATATGTACATCTAAGGATATGATTGATGATCTTATATGGGGAAAGACCAAATGATGGGAGGAAACTTGAGGGAAAACAAGTGGTACTAGAAGAAAAAGAATAAGAAAAAGAAAAGAAAGAAAGAAAAGAACACCTTTTATTATGTGTAAGGGAAGAGAAATTTGCTCTGGATCAAAAATTATGGCACGACTCCACACACACATGACTCCGAATTGCTAAATAAAAATAATCAAAAGTATGCAAAAATAAAAAAAATACCGATTTATGTTATGGAATTGTTATTTTGTGTTTGTTGCATTGGAACTAAATTTTAATTTATCTTAATTTTTTTCGATTAATTTATTAGTTTTTTATCTTATAAAATATTTTTTTTATAATCAGTTGGAATTGTATTATTATTCAATATATATTTGACTAACTTTTGGCATATTTAATTTTGTAGGCTTTTTGGAATAGAATAATGTTCTGAAGTTCAGGTGAGTCATCTACTTAATTTTTATAATTAATTGAAATTGTATTATTATTCAATATATAGATGTTCTATTAATTTTTGATATATTTAATTTTGTAGGTTTTTTGGAATAGATTATTCGCAAGTTTAGGTGAGTCATCATCTATTAAATTTACATGATAATATTTTTTGTGATTAATTTCTTAATTTTTTTATCTTATAAAATAATTTCTTATAATTAGTTAAGAAATGTATTATTATTCAATATATATATAGAATTGTTATGTTATTATTATATATTATTTTGTATGAAATATATAGTTTTTAATAATATATAAAATTTGATTTTGTCAAAGGTATGTAGATTTATATTATCGAATTGTTATTTTGTGTTTTTTTGGGTTGGAAACAAATTTAAATAGATAATTTTTTTTTATCAATTTATTAATTTTTTTACCTTATAAAGTAATTTCATATAATCAGTTGGAATTGTATTGTTATTAAATATATATATATATATATGTTCTACTAATTTTTGATATATTTAATTTTGTAGGCTTTTCAAAATAAATTATTATTCTTGAGTTGGGTTAGTCATCTACTCAATTTTTTATAATCAGTTGGATTATACTATTACTTAAATAGTATAGATATGTATTTAAGGTATTATTTATAAAAGTAAATTTCAAATCAGTTAATCTACTAAATTTATATTAAATTTCAAATTAAGCCAGTATTGTGGTTTGGTTTTCCAGCGACCTGTACTCACGGGGATGACCACTGTTTGCTTGGTGATGATCATTGTTTGCTTCTGATCTCTCGCACCAAACAACTTGATCCCTGATGAGTTGTTCCTTTCTTGGACCTCAACCAGATTAGAGAGAGAGATATTTATTATGTAGGAATTTTTTGTTTAACAAAGAAGTATTACAAGGTGTTGTTATATATATATAGAGAGAGATGGATAGATGGATAGATGGATAGATACAAATATGTGCTTCCCAAAAGCAAAAAGTGCTGACAGATTTGGGGAAAGAGTGGTTCAATAACTCTACGCATGTCGTAGAATACAGTGAGAAATTGCAGGGTTGATTTTGATGGAGGTGAATCTTTAGAGAAGGATTTGGGGTGTGTCGGAGAGAGAGAACCCATTCATGCATGAGGATTGGATTTGGGTCCATAAAAATTTTGGCCAATCAAATTTAGTTTTGCATAATTATTTTAAGAGAGCTTTTTTATATTAATTAAATAAGAATTATCCTTTTTTTTGTTAATTTATCAACTCCATCTATTATATCCCCAATTATATCCCATAAAAATATAAATTGTTATTTTATATTTGTTATGTTGGGATATTGATTTTATACTAAGAATTTCATGGATTTTTCTATTACATGCTTTTATTTTATTTTTGAATTAAATGGACAAAATTATTAATTTTGAATTTTCTTCGACATTCTAATGCTTTCTTTAACATTTCCTTAGAATGATCTTATTTTGCATAGATGATATTTTTTTGTGATTAATTTCTTAACTTTTTACCTTATAAAGTAATTTCATAAAATCAGTTGGAATTGTATTATTAAGTAATTTCATAAAATAAGTTGGAATTGTATTATAATAATAATAATAATAATAATAATAATAATAATAATAATAATAATAATAATAATAATAATAATAAATCATTGGAGTTGATTGAAGCTCACACAACTTGGTGTCTTGGTCTCTCCAAGGTTAGTATTTTATTTTTACTTTTATTTTTGTGTATTCCTAGCCTAATGGAAGGTTAAGGAATTCTGTGTTGAACAACTATGAGTTAGATATTTTCTATACTATTATGGTCATAATTGAATAGACTTGTGTTGAAGGTTTTATATTTGTTTAATGAGTTATCTGATCAGGTTCTGAGGTTTAACGGCACTCCATACAATTTGATTTTGGGTTATACCCTTTGATTGCCCTTGTTAGCCGGGATGGCGTTTGTGGGCATTTGGGTATTGAATCAGACATAGATGGTGGGTTGGTTAAATTCAGGTAAATGATATCCTGAGTACCGACTATAAGTTGGGTATTGTGAACTCGTTACATGATCTAATCCTCCTTAATAATAATAATAATAATAACAATAATAATAATAATAATAATAATAATAATAATTTTTTATTATTATTATTATATATGCTCGACTAGCTTTTGACATACTTAATTTTGTATTTTTTCTGAAATAAAATATTATTCTCGAGTTCAGATCAATCATCAACATAATTATTTTAAAAGATTTTTTTATATTATTTCAACATGAATTGTTTATGAATTGTTAAAGTAGTTTTTTTATATACTAACTCTATTTGTTATACTCCTACCACACCCTAATCAAAAATATAAGTTGTTATTTTATAGTTTTTATATTAGAATCTCAAAATTGATCCTATATGGGGCAAATTTGAGACATGCACAAATTACCATCACGAAGCCTAGCTAATAGGGTCTTGACTGAAGAGTTGTTTAAGTCAGATATTGCTAGCATGAGCACATGGCCAATGGTTTAGAACTGACTAAGAATTTCTTAGATTTTTCTATAATATATTTTTATTTTATTTTTGAATTAGATGGACAAGCATATCAATAGTGGAGTTTCTTGAACATTCTAATGATTTATTTAATATTTTCTTACAATGATCTTATTGAGTTGTAATATTGCAATTATAAAAAGTTATAATTAATTTACAAAGTCCATGATATTTAATATATTTTAACGTAGGGCATCATTTTATATATTCAACACCTTGAAATTTTATGATTTACACTTTGAAATTTTATGATTTATACAATTTAAATTTTATTATTTTTACTTTTATGAAAATTTAATTATTCCTTATATTATTATTATTATTTAATTTCTTGGGGCCAATTAATAATTTTTGAAGACTTGATTGAACTAAATTTAAAACGTGGGGCTTGCATGCGATCATTCTAGTCAACTAGGGTCAATATGTTATTTTATTAATTAGAAGACTTAAATTGATTAACTTAATATAGACTAAGGACTCAATTGCAATTTCTATAAATTTAATTTTATAAAACAAACGTTTTCTTCATTTCTTCATTATCCATCATCTTCTCCATTTCATTTTCATTTCTTTTTCCTTTCTTTCTCCTCCACCCGTGACCAACTTCACCTCCAACAACCACCGTCAATAGCCCTTGTTTTCACAAATCAACACCATAGTTGTGTTCCCTGCACTTTCAGCTTTCCATCGATGCCCACATGCATAGTTGAGGACCACCAGGGAGCTACCGTGAGAGAAGATTGAGAGCAACTTCAGTGGGGGTTGGTGGGCTTTAGATTTTCTGGTAGTCATCTTCAATTTTGAGGTTGGGGTTTGGAAGAGCTGAGAGAGAGAATCACGGTGGTAAGTTTGCATGACTAATTGGTGCGACAATAGTGACGGGAAATGGTGATCAGAGCACAATGGCAAGAGACCCACTTGGACACTATTGAGCTCATTTGAAGGTCTTCCAAGCCTCGAAACTGAAAACTAAAGGCACTATTAGATTTAGGAGGATAAAAGGAGCATTGTCGTGGTAGCACCAAGTTTTTTGACGGCAGCGATCGGCAGCTAGCAGTAGGAACAACAAGTAGGCAGTTTCTCTCCTCAACGCGATGATCACAGTGGTATGCTTGGTTCATGAATCCGAGGTTTAGTTGATCAAATTGTGGGTAAAACTTTGATTAATTGATTAATCTATTCCTGATTTAATTTGATTAAATTGTTAGGCTAACCTATGATGTAAATACTAGTTAATTAAACCAAAATTTTGATTTGGGACCAAGAACTAAGACATGCAAGAGTATATATGTAAGCATAATGGTCCCGAACATGTTGTGCTAGATGCCAAATTTAGATTTAATAATGATAATAAAGATTATGTAATGTAAGACTAAGTGGTATTTGCTTAGAATTAATTATGTAGAGAAATAAACTATATTGTGTGAATTAGGATGATGATATGATAAGTTCATGACTTTGTAAATAAGAATGAGATATCATGCTATTTTGGAATTGATATAGATGATTATGATTAATTCTAGAATAATTGATTCATTGAGGTACTTTGTGTAGATAGTACATATTGAACCTATATTATCGTGTTGATCAAAGCCTAAAACTGGCATACTAGATAAATAGTTATCGATTTTAGATTCTTGATGTTATGATTGTAATTAATAGGGTGGAGTGAGGATATTGACAATGAACCTATTCTTTAGGACTAGGTGGCGAAGAAGTGAGTCCCACAGACCAATAGACGGTGATAGTACTGAGGCTATTAAACTGAGAATCTAACCTATCAGGTATTTGCTTATATACCTTGTGGGGGTCTGCTAATTTAGCACCTTCTTATACTTATCTGTTGTTGTGATAAATTCCTGTGAGAGTTAAACTTGTTTCCATTTCATAATTGTATCTTGGCTATTGTACTCCGTGAATTATTTGAGATCTTAATTGTTATCTATTACTTATTTTGTAAACCATTGTGAGTGTTATTACTTGTTTCTGTTCTAGAGTCCAGAACTCTTGTTATATCATTCAACTCTTATCTCTTGTACCTTGCAGCCTTGCTGATTGACCTCGTATTACTTGTTGAATTATTTCGCAACTCAAATGGCTTTCTTAGCTAGTCTATTTTGTATAATAATTGTTCCAAACTTGTACCTCATTGTATTCTTGGCTTTTTTAAATGTTTTGTTCATTCTGTGCTATAAAATATGTGTCAGGCAGAGCAAAGGGCTACACTAGTTGACAAGACATGCCCAATGGAGGCCTCTTTTGAGTCTATTCCTATTAGCACCTCTAAATTTCAATACTAGACCTCTTCTAGATTGATACTGTTTAATTGGTGATAAAAATAGTATTATTTGCTGACTTGATTTGCAATATTAACTTTGGGCAGTCGAGGGTTGATCGTGGCCTAAAGCATGATCGGTGAGGAACAGTCCTACCGATTCATGTGGTTCTGATCTTATCTTTGGGGGAGACTTGATCAGTGAGGATCGATTATTGATTCGTGTTGTAGCAGTTAGGTGAGTTGGCCACTCGTCGAGGCGATATAATGGGGTTGGCCATCTTACGGTCAAAGTAATATAAGGGGTAGGTCATTTTACGATCATATCAAGGTGATATAAGGGGATAGGTTGTTTTACGATCGTATTATTAATACAGAATCAAGGCGATATGAGGGGGCAGGCCATTTTATGGTTATATTGTTAATACAGAGTAGAGGCAATATAAGAGGGTAGGCTGTTTTTCAGTCATATTGTTTATATAGAACTGGAAGATACAAGGGGGAAAGCTATTATACATTGTACATGTAAGAAATGCTGGTATCATTAATTTTACAAAATGTTCTTGTCTAGCCTATTTTATAAAACTGATCAAAATCCTGGATTTTGAACTTGAGATTTTCATGGAACAATGTGCGCACTGGATTTTTCAAAACTAATCTTGTCTACAAGTTTTAAAATGTTCTATGAAATGTATTAAATGTGAAATGACTCTTTGTTGGTATGGAATGGCATTGAGTCAGCTCACAAAGTGTTGCATAAGAAATACCCATTTTTTTTATTTAGTTCATAGATCCCATAAATTCTTTCAAATATCCAATATCCAGATGTCATGTCCTGTGTTTTAGTTATTTGAATTTAGAATGAATGTTCTTAAATTTGTATATTGTATTCCATTTCATTCTAATTCCTCCTACATGCAAAAGTTTGCATCACTAAGTCATTCGGACTCACCCTCTAACATTATTTTGATTTCTTTCAAACAAGTGTAAATGGTGATTGAGGTCCTTAGGCATGAATGCATTTTGTAAAATACTAAACTTTTGGTTGTATATATACAACTCCATGTATGTTAAGTTAGTTTGAGATGTTGTGATATGCTTTGAATGTTCATGAAGGCATGAGATTGTAAATGTTATGTAATTGGATATTTTGCCAAGAGCGTGTTAAGTTAAAGTACTACACATTTCTCAAAGGATTTGAGGAGAAATTTTATGGGCCTATTGCTTGCTACAAGCAGAATAATAAGATTAAACTGATAGCACCTTAGCTTTGGTGCCATCCTGAGAGGGGCTACTACAATATATAATATTGCATTATTACATAATTCAAGATGTAAGTTGAGATTATTAAATTAGAAGTATGTATAAACCTAATTAAGTATTGTATTATCCAAAAATCAGTTTAGAAAGTCCGTGATATATAATATATTTAAATCTAGGACACCATTCTATATATATAATATTGTATTATTACACAATCCAAGATGTAAGTTGAGATTATTAAATTAAAAGTAAGTATCAACTTAATTAAATATTGTATTATCTAAAAAATCTTAAATCTCAACTATTTTGGATTATAATAAGTTTACATTTCAATAAAGCACAAAAATATATATAATTATATCATTTAAAAATTAAATAAATGAACAAATCTTGCAGACATTCATAGATTGTTTGGTCCCAATCTCACCATCCGAATTTGATAGTAATTCATGTTTTCTTGGTGTTAAAATTTATATAAACACAGCATGCTTCTGAAAAGAATTTTTTTTTCTACTTTTATAACTTGACATCTTAAGATTGAATAGATATGTAATGTAGATCTACCTTAAAAAATAACCTTTTAGGATAATGAGTTTCCAAAAAATTATTAATGATATATATTTAAGGCTTGAACTTCAATTAACTATTGCTGCCTTTTTCTTTTTGTATTTTTTTGGCATCTCATTAACTTATTTATTATAAAAAAGATCGAATATTTCATTACTATCCTAATTCAACAAATAATATAATTAACAATCATTGTTTTTCATAGTCACCATATATAAAAAATTAATAAGAAGTAAATATCAAATCATGTTTCATTTCATAAATCCATTATGTAGAATTGACAAAGCCAACAAACCTAATAGAACTCAAAGTTTCATCTCAAACTACAGCTTTATTTTTTAACTACTTAGATTAAATTTTTATTAGTTGTCAATTAATATAATTCTTAAATAAATTGAATGACTAAAAAGGATGCAATACTATGAAATGAGTTCTAGTAAAGTTATTCTTTTTTCTCAATTTAATGTGTCATTAGTCAATCTTTACATAGTTACATGGATCATTTATTGTCTTCAACTAATAAAATGTACAAAAGAATACATGGACCATCTATAGTTTTCAACCAATAAAAAACACACAAGAGAAATTCTTCAATAAAATTTTTAATTTTGAAAATAACCATACTAGTTTTAAAAATAATTTGACTAAAAGCTATTGATTAGTTGGATATATTTATATAAATATATACTATATTATATAAACATCCACCATCTTAGAAAGTAATGATAATAATTGTAGCGTCCCCTATAAGGACAGCACCTAAACTAAGGTACTACTCTAATTCAGACTTATTTCTCAGAGTATAGTTCAACAGTAGGCCCATTCATTCAACCATCTTAAAATGAATACTGATACCATTCCATCAATACCTAATAATCCACGAAATGAAAATACCAAAGAGTTTAGGGGATTAAGTCATATTATAGTCTCTGAAGGATTAAACCATCATTTCATCTTATACTACAGACTTCAAACAAAATAGATACACCACAAAGTTTATAAGATCAACTAAACAGTTATAAATTCCATACTTAATAACGGCTCCAGTCCTACTACAAAACAACGATATATATGTCATTCCATCTTGACGTCCACCAGAGCCCATCCCTATCTGAAAGATTATGAAGTATAGAGAGGTAAGTCCAAAAACTTAGTGAGGGAAAAGTATAAGTAACAACAGTATTTACCGAGGAGAAACTCAACTCGATAAGATATCATTTTCAGACTGAATATAATAGAATTTAGAAAAATAGACAGACAGTACCAAAAAGCAAACAGGAAACTCTCCTACCTTATTGCTCCAAGAACAAATTACAAGCAGACAGAATCATGTAGGCAAATCAAACCCAAAGCATATTCATTCCAAGAAAAACTGTAAGATATGCATTGTAGATTCACCTTATACCAGACAAACAGAAAATTTACCTAAGTATAACAGCTTAGTATGTGGCAGATGCCCATACGAACTATATAGCACATTGCGGATACCTAGGGGGAAATCCCTAGCGTATCACCTATACTTAGGGGGAAATCCCTAGCATACGGTTGTCACCCAAGGGGAAATCCCTAGCATACCGGTGAAATCTAGGGAAAAATCCCTAGCATATCCCTACATAACCAAACAGATTGCCCAGTATGGCCCTTGGCCCACATATTACTGTACAGATAACAGAATAATCACTCGTATAGATGCCCAGGGGAAAATCCCTAGCATACTGTCAGTTTTAAAGTAACAAATCAGAACATAACAGAATAGAACAAAACAGTATGCCGACGAGGCAATAGAAAATAGTGAACAAAACAAATAAGCCAGCACGGCCAATGAATACATAGCTAATAATAGATATGCTGGCAAGCCAACAGATATAGTATAGACAGTACAGATACAAGATAAATAGATAACAAACTTAAGTTCTTGGTGCCAGAACAGACATAAAAGAAAATCAACATTAGAGATAACCCTAACAGGGGTATTCA
This sequence comes from Jacaranda copaia, assembly GCA_014898725.1. Taxonomy (NCBI): domain Eukaryota; kingdom Viridiplantae; phylum Streptophyta; class Magnoliopsida; order Lamiales; family Bignoniaceae; genus Jacaranda; species Jacaranda copaia. The sequence goes on along the minus strand of JACGDI010005413.1, from coordinate 448,913 downwards.
AAATAGATAGTAGATATTAGATAGCAAACATACTCCAAATACAAATTAGAATATGATTTAAAAATAAAGAAACCCACACAGAGGCTTATTCTAACCATAGATAAGAAATATAATGCCAGATTAGCAGACCCTCACAGGGGTTTCCAAAAATCTAAAAGCAAGTTAAACAAAGCAATAGCCCAGAGTGAGAGACCCTCACAGGGGTTACCAACAATCTCAGAGCAAGTTAAACAAAGCAATAGCCTAGAGTGAGAGATCCTCACCTCTTGCAGTCCTAATAGCAATAGCCAAAAATCGATCTTACTGCTCGTGGGTGCCTAGCTCGTCGTCACCTAATCAAGAAAATGTGCCACAAGTTAAGCTTCTCTAGATTCAACATTCATGCATAAATTCCTAATCAAATTC
>JACGDI010005413.1:413843-445302 GCA_014898725.1 Jacaranda copaia | reverse complement strand
GTCTAAATCCAAGCCTTAGGATCCTACTAAACTATCGGTCCTACTATAACTTAGTAATATTGTCAATACCTTAAGTGCACAACCCAAATAGAGATCACTGAGGGTTCTTTCACATGTTCATGCCTAAGTTATCTAAACCTAAGCTCTGATACCATGCCTATAGCGCCCATCTGAGGATAACACCTAAGATGAGGCACTACTCTAATTCAGACTTATTTATCAGAGTACAGTTCAACAGTAGGCCCATTCATTCAGCCATCTTAAAATGAATACTGATACTATTCCATCAATACCTAATAATCCACAAAATGAAAATACCAAAGAGTTTAGGGGACTAAGTCATATTATAGTCTTTAAAGGATTAAACCATCATTTCATCTTATACTACAAACTTTAAACAAAATAGATACATCACAAAGTTTATAACATCAACTAAACAGTTACAAATTCCATACTTAATAACAGCTCCAGTCCTACTACAAAACAACTATATATATGCCATTCCATCTTAACGTCCACCAGAGCCCATCCCTATCTGAAAGATTATAAAATACAGGGGAGTAAGTCCAAAGACATAGTGAGGAATAAGTACAAGTAAAAATAGTGTTTACCAAGGAGAAACATAACTCGATAAGATATCATTTTCAGACTGAATATAACAGAATTCAAAATAATAGACAGACAGTACCAAAAAGCAAATAGAAAACCCTCCTACCTTATTGCTCCAAGAACAGATTACAGGCATATAGAATCATGTAGGCAAATCAAACCCAAGGCATATGTATTCCAAGAAAAACTATAAAATATGCATTGTAGATTCACCTTATACCAGACAAACAGAAAAATTGCCTAAGCATAACAGGTTGGTATGTGGCAGATGCCTATACAGACTGTATAGCATATTGTGGATACCTAGGGAAAAATCCCTAGCGTATTGCCCATACCCAGGGGGAAACTCCTAGTGTATGGTTGGCACCCAGGGGGAAATCCCTAGAGTACCGATGACATCCAGGGAGAAATCCCTAGCATGCCCCTACATAACCAAACAAATCGCCCAGTATGGCCTGTGGCCTATATATCACCATGCAAATAATAGAATAATTGCTTGTACAGATGCTCAAGGGGAAATCCCTAGCGCACTGTTAATTTCAAAGTAACATATAAGAACAGAACAGAATAGAATAGAATAATATGCCACCGACGCAATAGAAAAAAATAAACAAAATAAATAAGCCTGCACGGCCAATGAATACATAGCTAATAATATATATGCTGGCAAGACAATAAATACATTACAGATAGTATAGATACGAGATATACAGATAAAAGACTCAAGTTTTGGGTGCTAGAATAGACATAAAAGAAAATCGACATCAGAGATAGCCCTTATTGGGGTATTCAAAGTAGATAACAGATAACAGATAGCAGACAGATTCCAAATACAAATCAAAATATAATTCAAAAATAGAGAAACCCACACAGGGGCTTATTCCAACCATAGATAAGAAATGTAATGCCAGATTGGCAGACCCTCACAAGGATTACCAACAATCTCAGAGCAAGTTAAACAAAGCAATATCCTAGAATGGGAGACCCTCACCTCTTGCAATCCCAATAGCAATAGCCAAAAATCGATCTTACTAGTCATTGGTGCCTAACTCGTCGTCACCTAATCAAGAAAATATGCCACGAGTCAAGCTTCTCCAGATTCAACATTCATGCATAAATTCCTAATCAAATTCCCATTCCAACACAATTTAACTTATAATGATTTCTGATATCAAAATTTATATTCAACTTATTATTAACCAACATACAATTCCAAATTCATATCTCCCATAATCCTATTTCACGCATAGAAAAATAGTCATCAAAATACTTATATCGACTCAAAGGCTTGACCTGAATAAAACTTACAACTATAATCATGCATATATATACATATGTATAACATGCAATAATCACATAAAATATCCAATCTCACTAACAAATGCTCGGAATCAAGAATCAAAAGTATCGGGATGATCACCGCGTCGAGACGAAGGGACTATCCCCTTGCCACCGTTGGATCGCTGCCGCCGTCCGCAGTCCACTGCCATTCGCCATCGCCAGAAAATGAAACTTTACCACCAAATTATTCCTCTCATTGCAAGGATTCCATGCCAATTTCCATTTCCAATTCTGAGTAGTGTACACACCAGAACAGGCCAAAAATCAATACTTTTTCTTTTTCTCTAACGAGCTCCGATCACCACCTTGCCATCGTCGAAATTGTCATGTAATGGTACCGCTGTGTTCCTCTCATCAAGAGCTTCCTAACACTACCCTCGGAATGGAGAATGGTCGCTGAAAAAGAAGAAACCCAACAACCTCGTAACATGCATGCCTTAATCCTCCTTCGTTTGCCGCCGCTCTGCTGCCCGATTGGTGGTTCTAAGGTGTAGGAAGTGCTGGTTGTGGTGAGGGGAAGAATTTGGTTGGTTGGAGTGGAAGAAAAAGTCACTGAAAATGGGCTAGAGATGGTAGTTTAGCTTCGGTGAAGAAGAAAAAGAAAAGAGAGAAATTATAATTTAACCCACAATTTTTTTTTAAAAAATAATTAATAACGTGATATTCATAAAGTTTTCAAATATCGATGAAATCGTATGTTATAAATAAAATAAATAAAATTTTAGGGGTATTACAATAATATTGGTGGATATATAAAATGAAATAGTCTAAAATTTTGGAAGGACAAAAATTTTATGGTGAATTGATGGAGTTCTATAAAACTATTTTTTCTTATCTATGCTACTATAAGCAAGAGTTAAGAAATGTTGTTCTTTGTATGAAGTTGGAATATATTTCTGAGTTATGAATTGTGATTTTTGGTATCAATATATTTTTATGTGATATAACGAGTATATAGTTATTTTCATGCAACTATGCCTATTATATACTTTTTGAGCTTTGTCAGTTATAATAAATATGTTCTTTTTTTATTGATTCAGTTTTGTATACTAAATATAATTTCTTTTTAGTAGGAAAATGAAAGACAATTGAGTGAACTACAAGCTAGCAAAGCTAAAGTGAAAGAGAGAATTATATGTTAAATGCCATAGAGTAGTAAGTGATCATTCAATTGCTCAAACTTTGGCACATATGGATATGGAATACCAACTATTATCAGAATCGCGTAATAGTGGTTTGTCTATAGCTGGAGAGTCCCCCACCTATATGCCATCATCATATGGTAGACATGCCACAAGAGGATTTTTGACACATTCTATTTGAGCAGTATTATCACATTCATATCAGGGATCATCCTCCCATACTAGAAGTTCAAATCGTAGTGGTCAAGTTATAATAAATCCATTAAGTCATTTTGACAAGACAAAGTATGGCATGTTATCTATACATTCTTTGTTAGTACAAATATTATCTACATTTACATCATGTCTTCATTTTGTGTTTTGGCATTCCCATAACGTTTTTCTAATCAATATGGATAATTATTAAAAACTAAATAAAATAATAGTAAATTATTGTTTAATACTATATTTGATTTGATAATATAAAAATTTAATTAATAATCAATGTAAAGCAATATATTTAGGATATAAGATAACAAATTTGGGGTACACATTTAGGAGAAAAGCATGGAATAGATAATGTTGGTAACCAATCTCAATTGCCACCACTTACCATTGTGCACATTATGAATGGTAAAATGGTTTAATTTTAAGTTTGTGTCATTTTTTCTTTTTTAAATTTATAAGCATAATAAATTAAGAGATACATTCTAATTATAGCACAAGATGTACCTCTCTTGTATACTTGCACATAGGGGATGAGCCGGTTGACAATGATGGTCATGAAGAACTTGCAATACTAGAACATTATTCCTTTCCCTTGATGCTTTGTAAATTTAAATTTTTAGTTTCAGTTCTTTGAGTTACAATATAAATCCATTTATCAGAAATTAACTTATTTATGGAATGTGCAGAGTATAATATAGAAGAGACTATGAATGTTATGCATCCAGTTCAAGTTGATAAAGCAATAAGTGAACATACTACTCTACATGGTAAGTCAGCATACTTTATAACTTTATTATATGATGTATGTATATATATTTTAACTCATACTACATTATACATCATATAAACTATTCATTAGTTGAAATACCATAACAAGATGTCTAAAATATATATCACAATAATTATAGGATACTACTCAAATGATCTTTCTGATTCAAAAAATGAGATTTTCATATCCAGTTGCATCCCAATGGGAAATAGTGATGCATTAGATGCAAATCTCTCATTTTTCACATGCTCATATAGTTGAAGGTATATCTCTAGTCTCTCCCTTATTGTATTATATAATATAGACATGTGTTATGTACATATAGTTAATTAAAATCATGTTTTCAATATTTTAAATGCTATTGATTAATTTTTTAATTTTTTTGAGTTTAAGACCAATATTTTTCATGTGAATTATGTTTTTCCCCATGTAATAATCATAGTAGGCAGAAAAATCTCTACCGAAAAACATTACAAGGCCTTTAGAAATGTAGTTCACTGTCTTCCTTAGACTATTTGCTTATAGTTTTTTTACTATGAAGATAGTTATGTCCCCATATAAAAGGCACATTTGACCTATTTTACTATGGTAATTGTAGCAAAATCCAAAAAAATGAAATTGGAGAAAATAATTTAATGTAGAGAAATTAAATTTAGTCAAAATATTTTTTGATATCTAATTACTAATCTTATAAAATTTTGGTATTTTGTTGGACTTTTTTTTTAAACCATACCAAATATAAGTTATTAGTTATATATCTTTTAATTTTAAATTCTTAATATTTAAATTTTATAGATGTATGGTTCTGTTTATCATTTTATTACAATTCTTATGTTTTAATTATGAAATTAGAAATCAATAAATAAAATAATAAAAATATAATTTTATTTTTAAGTTGAAATTACTTATTGTTTGATAGATAATTGTTAGTTTTATAAAATAAATTATTTTTACATTCTTTAGTGTTTTGATATCTAATGTTAAATTACACTATAAGTGATTTAATATATAGTTTCTTAAAAAGAATTCATTATAAATGAAACTCATCTAAGTATTATTTGATATTCAATTATTAGTCTTTTAAATATTTTCTTTTATGTTAGATTTATTTGCATGTGCATATATATATATATATATATATGTTTATATAAATATAATTTTATATTCTTAATTTTTCAATTTTACATTCATATATTTGTATATAATTATTATTCAATTAGTATATTATTTTTGTGTTTTGGTTTAAATTAAAATTAATAAATAAAAAATATGATTCATTCTTTAATTTTATATCATTTATTATTTTTTATATTAAAACCTTTTGGTAACTTAATCATTTAAAAAATTAAAAAATATGAAAAGTAAGTTAACATTCAATAAGTTATGTTAATATACTGAAATAAGAGAAAAATAAGATAATGAAATGTATATATATATATATATATATATAGAGAGAGAGAGAGAGAGAGATTAAAATTAAGAACTAAAATTTAGAATATATAAAATTAATAATTTGATATTTTGTATGATTTTAAGAAATAAGAGAAGAAAAGAAAAAAAGTAAAAAAAAAAAAGTTCAGTCTTTATATGGTCAATAATATGAATGAATGGATAATATAGACATGCCAAAATGCATTCCCCAATTGCAAAAACCACAAGTGAATTACACTTTCAGACAGTAGGAGTTAGAAAGGAATGCTTCTTCCTATTTTTTTCTATATGGGTTTGATGCCTATCTTCTATTACAGTGAAGATTTTTGCCTACTTAAATTTCATAGGGACAAATTGCAATTTGACCATAATTTTTTGCTTTTGTTTTATTTTAATTTTGATAGGAAGCCGTACATTCATAGTTAGAATCATATATAGTAGACATTAATAAGAATAGTGTCCTCTACAATACTATAACAATGGTCAACGATAGTTCTTTTGCAAGTAATATGTTGTAATGTGTTTCATATTAAGTATCTTTAGTCATCATGTCATGATTTATATAAACTTTTCTAAAAATTCTAAAGTGCATACCAAAAACTTGTGGCTAAAAATTTTATCTTATGCCTCTAAATTGCATTCCTTTGATTAGACTAGGTATATAGACCAACAAGCATGTTAATACAAATAGAACTTAGCTATACATAAATCGAGAGAATATATATTTTAGTGTTATTTTAAGATATGTATGTATATTTTTAATTAATAGCAAATTATATTCACATTTACTATTTATTAATTGAAATACTATTTAGGAGACCAAGCACATGATCATCCTCATTTAGAAGATGATATTTTTGTGCCCCGTAGCATCTTAGTGGAAAATAATGATGTGTCTTATGCATATCCCCCATTCTCATATGCTTCTATTGTTGAAGGTGAATCTCTAGTTTTTTTCTTACCATATAATGCAATAGAGACAAGTGTTATGTATATATAATTCATGAATAATAATGTTTTCAATTCTTTATGAGTTTGACATCCAATATTTGTCTTCTTTTCTTAATTTTGATTTTGGTATGAAGTTGATTCATCCTTATTAGAATCATAGTTTATATATAATAATAGAAATAATATCCTATACATTCTAGATCTTACTATTGTTGAGTATTTCATCATTAATCATCTATGTAGATTGATAAAAAGAACTATGCATCATACATAAAAGGACATTTTTCTGGTGATAATGCCAATCATAACATGTTAAAAAGAATAAAAAATACAAACACACTATGTCGGTTAAATTATTTATTAGAAAGTTGTGAAAGAAAGGTGAAATCCACAGTGTGGAAGTATATAAAATATTAAAATGGAAATAGAGTAAATTTTCTTTTATGGTCATTATACTTTTGATGTCATATTAATAAATATTAATAAAAAATTATTGAGGTACTAGTAATACCACGATCTACAATAGACCATGTATCTTCAAGATTATTGTTGGGTGAAAGAAATGTTGTTTGTCAATTTTGTGGATAGAAGAGAAAGTTACCCGTAGCTCAAATATTTTAACCCTAAATTTGGGTTGTGTTGTCCAAGTGGAAAAGTGATTCTACCATTGTTTCCAAATTCTCTTGAGCATTTAGATGAACTATTTAAAGATTAGACATTTATGGAAAACATTCGATCATTAAATTCTATGTTTTCTTTTACATCTATGGGTGGCAAGATTGATAGATTGGTTCATGATAGAAAAGGACCGCTATGTTTTAAAATATCAAGTAAAAATTATCATCAAATTAGATCTTTAGTTTCAGCACCAAGGGGAATGAACAATTTTGTACAATTGTACATTTGTGACTAAGAAAATGAGGTTTGCAACTGATTGAGTGTTATTCGAAATGGTGGAAATAACTTAGGAATCTTAGCTTATATAGCTGAAGAGTTGAAAGTAATGTTGGATAATGTAAACCCTTATGTTTAATTTTTTTGTAGTGTAAGAGATGCTCTGCAACATGATAGTGGTATTAATCTACACATATGTTTTTTGCATTCAAGAAGTAATAGACAATACACTCAACCATCTACTCATGAGATTGCTGCACTAATTGTTGGGGATGATATGAATGCTACAAGATGTCATGACATCATTATTTGCAAAAATGATGGATACTTGAAACAAATTAGTGAAACACATTCGTCATATACACCCTTCCTATATTTGCTACTCTTTCCATATGGTACTAATGGATGGCCCATTAGTATTCCATATATTGCAACTTTACAATGATCGAAAGAAGGAAAAGTATCTATGAGAGAGTTTTGGGCTTTCCGACTCCAACATAGAAATTTAGAATGAGCCACACTTTTTCATAGAGGACAGTTATATAACGAACTTGTTGTTGATTATTATGCAGCAATTGAACAACAAAGACTAAACTACATTAAGATGCATCAAAAAGAGATGCATGTAAATTTGTATCAAGGTCTAAAAGATGCTGTTGCTACTAGAGATACAAATGCCAGTGCAATTGGATGAAGAATAGTATTGTCATCCTCTTTTACATGAGGTCCACACACTGTGATGCAACATTATCAAGATGCTATGGCCATATATAGGTCAATTGGGTCTCCCAACTTTTTCATTACCTTTACATGCAATCCAAATTGGCTAGAAATTTCTCAAAAGAGTTGCAAAGACTTCTTGTTCAGCATACCAAGGATAGACCTGATATTATAGCAAGAATTTTCAAATGGAGCATAAGCAATCGTAGAAACATTTCAAAGGTTCTCTTTTTTTTTTTAAGTACATCGACAGGTATATATTTGATCTTTTATACAATTTTTAAAAATAATATTTAATTAATTTTGTGACATTATTTTGCAATACAAATATTCATGTGATAGAATTCCAAAAATGAAGATTACCTCATTCACATATGACTTGGACTCTAGCAAAACAAGATAAATTAATCACTCCTGATAACATTGATGAATATGTGTAGAAATTCCTAACAAGGATGTTGATCCTTTAGCTTATGAGACTGTTCCCATATGTATGGTTCATGGACTGTCTGGACTACATAACTCTACTGCTTCATGCATAGTAGATGGAAACCATTCTAAACACTATCCTAAAAGTTCTATATTCAAACTATAATAGATGAAGATTGATTTGTTTCTTATTGATGATGATATAACCTTAACAATGTGGTGATCATAAATGGGATAAAGATATATAATGGGCAAGTAGTTCCATATAATCGGGATCTCCTTGTGTTGTTTAATGCCCATATAAATATTGAAAAATGTTTGTAGCACCTCTTTTCGGGATAACACCAAAGTTGAGGCACTAATATGTTCAATCACTAAATATGCACCATCACAACCATAAAACCCATAAAAGTATTACACTCAATAATAATAATATCAACAGTATTAGAGATCTTGCAACAATTTTAACCCAAAATGCGAAAGCTATATCAGAGTGCAAAACATCATAATAAGAAGTCCAATGATATTCAAGCCAAAATCTCATTTCTAGTACCATAATTCATACATATAAACCATGAATATATTAGTCATCATGACACATCACAATAACTTTAACAAGGTATCCCATAGTGCAGCCATATATACATATACTTAACCAACTTTTTCTCAATTATCTTCTATTAGGTTTGTCAGCCCTTAGATTCTACTATTTGATACCTGCCTAATTAGAGACGAATAATACACAAAGGTGAGTTTTAAAAACTCAATGAGGAGAACATAAGGCAATATATGATTAGTTGAACATCAAGATTTTATTTTATCATATAACTAATAACAATATAGCACAAAATAATAGGTTAATGTCAAATAAGGTATTGAAGGCAATAGAAATACTAATAAATGCTAGATTGAAGAATGAGACCATTAGCTCAGTGGCTTGTTCATCTCAACTGATCCTGCTCAGGAGGTTTAGGGACATCTTAGTTGATTATAGTCGAGTATGGCACGTTGCCTCAGAACATTAGTTAGATCTAGGCTAAATACCACTCCAACTTTATTGCTCCAAAAACACGATATAATTTCAAGTAAACCCAGTCACATATGCAAGTCAATAAAGTAAAAACATACATATTAGAACATCCTTATTCCTCCATAATAATACAATAATAGATCATTTTGATACATTAACGGGCAATTCAATAGCTCGAGCATGACAACTCAATAATAATAATAGCTCAAGCATATTAGCTTGGCATCAATAATAGCTCAAGCATAGCAACTTGGCAAGGCACTCGGCTAACATTTCATCGATTCACATGCTTTTTAGTTCGATCAATCAATCAATCAAAATGCCATCATGGAAGAACAACAAGTTTACAAAATGATTTCAATTAAGTCAATACGTATGATAACAATCTTATCAATCAAGGAAGTTGACATGGGTAACAACAATTCACGATACAATCTAATCAATATAGTAACGTATGAGACACGAATTTGTTCATGGTACCAGAACAGAATGAATTATGGATTCCAAATTACTTCAGTACAAGATATGACAATAGTGTGATTCATAAGTTCAATGATTAGTGGTGTTCAATGAACGATAATCAAGGTAAGAGAGCCTCATATGGTTTAGATAGCAATAATAAGCAATAACGAGAGTCAAGATAATGGAACCTCATAGAGTTCAGATAACAACAATAAATAATAACGAGAGTCAAGGCAATAGAATCTCACAGGGTTTAGATAGCAATAATAAATAATAATGAGAGTAAAAGCAATAGAACCTCATAGGGTTTAAATAACAATAATAAACAATAACGAGAGTCAAAGCAATAGAACCTTATAGGGCTCAATTCCAATAATATTACTTTACTTAAGGAATTACTAGGGTGGTGGATCCTTACCTTAATCACATCAACAGCACAGTCAAACTCTACTGATCATCAAGATTAACACCTCCGTCGCCTATTCAAAAAGAATAGCCTTATATCAATATCTATGATCAACACTAACAATCATCAATACCTAGAAATTATATCCATAACAACCTAAGTTTGAGTAATTATTCTATTGGTCATCGATATTAATCATAATAATCCAGTTACCAATAATATCTCAGTTTTAGTCGATTAAATTATATTTACATAAAATTAGGGTTTTCTATACTTTTAATACTTTATAACCTATAGTTTGCATGAAATAATATTATCTGAAGTCACTAGGTATATTTAATCGATCAAAGTTATTCTAATTATATACCGGGGGTATCCCGATCGATCATTTCCACCAAGATATACATAAATACATAGTTCGATGATAATCATAACACATATATATACACTTGTAATTACACACATATATATTATCATTATATACCAATATCTCCCAAATGAGTCAAAATCTCAATGATCAGCTTGCATGCATGTGCTCCTGAGAATAAGATAACGATTCTGACCCTAGGCTGTATCCACACTATCATCATCAACCGTTGTCTGTCATCGCCAGAAAACTTAGAAACACTACTGTTAGATACCTCTCACTGAGAGCTTTCCAATGGTACCCTTCATTTCCTATTTATTCACCAAAAAATTGGTCAACTGTCTCCTAAAAGTTTCAGAACCATCTAACTCCACGTCTATTTTCGCCTTTGCTACTGTCGATCACCGCCATGAAAGACCACCACTCAAATTCACTTGTCGAGTACTACACCATGCACTTTTTAGATTAGCTAATGGTCACTGAAAAGCGATAAACCTATCTACCCTGTGAAAGTTTGCCTTCTCGGTCTCTTTCGTCGTGTGCCTTCGGTGGTTGCCTACTGTGGTTGATGGTATAATTGGAGAAAAGGTAATGAGATGGTCACTATAAGGGTGTTGGGTGGAAGAAGTAATGTGGTCGCTAGTGGGTGTGAGGTGGTAAAGGCGCCAGTGATGAAGAGAAAAAAAATAATGAAGGTTGTTGAAATGGAAGAAATGAAGGCTCGGTCTATTGCTTGTCATTTCTTTATCTTTTTTTTATTAATAAAAAATCTAATTCTTAAAATATTCAATTTAGTCCCTGGAATTTTCAAGTTATGAAATTGAATTCAATAACATTTGGAAATTCTCAATTTAACCACATACTAGTACAAGTCTTCACAATAGGTCCTCTCATACGATAATATTAAAATTTAACTCTTTATTACTAAATAAATAGTGCAATTAGACAAATTTTTGAAATCTTACAAGTTAATTAAATCTTTATAAAATAATATTAAATAAAACATTATACGACTATAGGGGTGTTACAATTCCCCCACTTAAAAGAAGCTGGTCCCCAGATTTTCACCTGAATTCTGAAAACATTTTAGATACTGTCGGCATATGAGATCCTCCGATTCCCATGTTGCTTCCGCAACATTGTGATTGCGCTAGAGAATTTTTACTTGAGGAATCCTTCAATTTCTATGTTCCCAAAACTTTCGGTGTAAAATGCTAATTAGCTATTCTTCATATGTTAGATCACTTTGCAATGATACACTGGCTAGGGAGATAAAATGAGAAGGATCAGGGTAGTGTTTTCGAAGTTGAGACACATGAAAGACGTCATGAATGCCTGTCATGTTCTAGGGTAAAGTTAAGCGATACACCACTAGCCCAATTCTCTCACTTACCTCATAAGGTCTACTATCTCTGGGGCTCAGCTTTCCACCTTTGGCAATCCTTTGAGTCCCCTTTCTAGGAAATACCTTAAGAAATACCTGATCACTTACTTCTAATTCTAATTTTTTTCTTCCATTATTTGCATAACTCTTCTGGTGATCCTGTGCAACTTTCATTTGCTGCTTAATAATCTTAATCTTTTCGAAAGCCTCTTGAATTAACATTAGTCTGATAGTTTTTGAGAATTCATGATTAGTACTCTTGTGTTCCTTAAGGTCCCACTGTATTAGGGATTGGCATTTTCGACTGTACAATGCCTTAAATGAGGCCATCTAGATGGTAGACTAATAATTGTTATTATATGCAAATTTGATTAATGGTAGATGTCTGCTCCAATTTTCACTAAAGTCCAAGACACAAGCTCTCAACATGTACTCTAGTATTCTAATGGTCATTTTCGATTGGTCATCTATTTAAGGATGAGTGGCAGAGCTAAAATATAACCTTGTCCCCAAGTATTCCTGTAGAGCTTTCCAAAGTTTTGAAGTAAACTTTGGATGTCGATCAGATACAATGTTGACTGGTATTCTGTGCAGCCTCCCAATTTCTCTTATATATAGCTCCGCTAGTTTCTCAACTCTATACTACGTTCCTACTAGTAAGAAATGATCCAACTTAGTTAGTCTGTCCACTATCACCCATATGCTATCATAACCTCCTCTAGCTGTGGATAGGCCCATTACAAAGTCCATGTTGATTTTTTCCATTCCTAATCAGGAATCAAAAGTAGTTGGAGTAATCCTAATGGTCGCTGGTGTTCCACCTTAACTAATTGACAAGTCAGGCATCTACGCACATAGTCTATGATATTCTTTTCATTCCATTCTACCAGAACTATTTCTTTAAATCTCAATACATCTTAGTACTTCCTAGATGTATCATGAATCTGGTTTTAGGTGCTTCATCCAATAGTCTCTTTCTCATTTCTTTCAGCACATAGATTTTTTTGCAGAAAAGAAGAGTACTTTGACTATCAGTATTGAATTCAGACTCTCCAAATCCTTTGAGTTTTTCTTTTTGTTTTAATATCCAATCATCTTGGGCTTGAGTTTGTCGTATTTCAACATGCATCTCTGGTTACACCTTCACTTCTGTAAGCTAAACCTTCTGCTTCAATATTAGTATGGCATCCATTCTCAAAGTTTTCGTCACTCTCGATCCCATTATATGGGCCACTCTAGTTCTGTGACTTAATGCATCTGCCATCACATTTGCCTTTCCTGGATGGTAAAGAATTGAGAAATCATGATCTTCAAGGAATTCCATTCATTAGTGTTGCCTCATGTTTAGATCCTTTTGTGATCTTAAATATTTGAGACTTTTATGGTCGGTATATATCTTAAATGTGGTTCGATATAGATAATGTCTCCATTTAAACAGTTCAAATACTATTACAGCAAGCTCCAAGTTATGAGTGGGATAATTTTCCTCATGTGGCTTGAGTTTCCTAGACACATAGGCAATGACTCGCTTCTTTTGCATCAAAACAAACCTAAGTCCTTGCTTCGAGGCTTCTGTGTATACCAAAAAATTTTCCAATCCTTCTAGAAGAGCCAAAATTGGGACCATTTTTAATTTATTCTTCAGCTCTTGGAAACATTTCTCATAGTCCTTATCCCAACAATATGATTGATCCTTTTGAGTGAGCCTAGTCATAAGGCTAGCTATTTTAGAAAAGTCCTATACAAATCTTCGATAATAGCCAACTAGACCTAGAAAGCTATGAACTTTCGTTGCATTCTCGGGTCTCTTCTAGTTGACTATTGCTTCTATCTTGGAGGGATCAACTTCCAGTCCATCTTAAGATAGGATATGGCAAAGAAACAATACCTTCTTAATCTAAAATTCACACTTACTAAACTTAGCATATAACTTATGCTCCTTCAAAGTTCTGTGGACTAAGTGTAAGTGCTCAGTATGTTCTTCTCGATTCTTTGAGTATACTAGAATATCGTCAATGAAGATCACCATGAACTTGTCTAGATAAGGTTGAAATACTCGATGCATTAGATCCATGAATGCTATCGGGGCATTTGTTAAACCAAATGGTTTCACAACAAACTTAAAATGACCATATTAAGAATTAAAAGCTATTTTAGGATATCTTCATCTCTAATCTTCAACTGTTAATACCCTTGTCTCAAGTATAACTTCAAGAAGACCATAGACCCTTGTAATAGGTCGAACAGCTCTTCCTATGGGGTAGTGGATATTTGTTTTTGACTATCACTTTGTTTAATTCCCGATAATCAACGTACATTTTCAATTATCTATCTTTTTTCTTAACAAAGAGTAATGGGGCTCCCCATGGAGATGTGCTAGGCCGAATAAATTTCTTTTCCAAAAGTTCATGAAGTTGATCCTTCAATTCCTTCAATTCCATTGGTGCCATTCTATATAGGGTTTTAGATACCGGTGTAGTCCCGAAAAGAGTATGAATAATAAATTCTATCTCCTGGTCCAGAGGTAATAAGTTTAATTCTTCTAGGAACACTTTAGAGTATCCAACTACTATCTTTATATCTTCAATTTTGGCTGTATATCATGGGTTGTTAATAAGATAAGCCAAAAATCCATGTTCGCCTTCGTTTAAAATTCTCTTGGCCTCCAATGTAGATATAGTTGGGATTGAATGATTTTTTTTACCGATCGGTGGGTTGATGCCAACACCATTTTCCCAAGTGTCATTCTCTTCGTGAAACAATCCACCTATGCTTGGTGTCTGTATTGTTAATCCATACCTAGAATTAGATCATATCCTTAGATGGGTATCTGAATTAGATTTGCTAGGTAGATTTCACCCTATATCATGTGCAGACATTCTCAGTATATAGTTTTAGTAGTTAACCCTACTCCTAGGGGCGTCAAAACTTCTATCTGATACACCATGGTTTTAGAAGGGCTACTCATATTTTGTGAAAATGAGGTAGATGTAAAAAAAATGGGATGCACTAGGATCATATAAAGCATTACCAGAGATTCTAAGAATAGTGATTGTAACTTCAACTACTTCATTTGGATTAGGTGCATCCTTTTCTGTCAGCGCATAAGCTCAAGCCTGCACTTTCCTCCCACTACTTGCTTTCCTTTTTTGCCAGTTGGCGCTGGCCTCTTTTTCCTTGGGCAATCTTGTAGAAAATATTAGTTATTGTCGCATCCTAGGTACTTACCTTGTTTCATTTGGCAATTGGCTTCTTCATGACCTCATCTCCCATAGAATCCACATTATTTCTGACCAGCACCTTGAGTTGGGTTCGCTGTCCTTCCATCTTGTAGTGCTCAAGGTGTAGCACTTCCTAAGTGTAACTTGGCCAATTTTCTTCCTACACCACTCTATCCTCTGGGATGTGGTCTTGTCTTTTGATTTTTTTCTTCAATTTTATGGATTTTTTTATAGTTTCGACTCTAGTAGCAATGCTTTGCTTATTACCATGTTCAAATTTCGCATGTCAAAAGCTGCTAGTCATCATTGGCGTTCTGGTCTTAACCCTTGTACAAATTATCGGGTTCGCCTACCCTCATCTTATATCATAAAAGGGGCATATTAGATTAATCGACTGAACACGGCCTCATATTACCCAACTGATTGGTTCCTTTGAATCAAACTCATAAATTCTCTCTCTCTCTCTCACGTGCTTCACTACTAAGGGAACATATTTGTCCATGAATTCTCAAGTGAAGTTCTCCCAGGTTCTGAGAGTCTCTATGGTAGTCCACCTTCGTTCAATCATCTTCCACCAATTATGTACAGAACGTTCTAGGAAAAAGGCAGCAAATCTAATTTTCTATTCATCAGGGAACTATAAGGTGTCAATTATATTTTCCAGACTCTCAACCTATATCTGAGCCTTTTTGTCATCAAGTTCTCCAAAGAATTTAGGGGGTTGGAGCCACAAAAATTGCTCTAACGCCCGACCATCGATCTCTTCTTGAATTGCTCTCTCTCCGCCTCTTCTAGTGGGTTCACGTTACTGACCCCATTGTCCTCCAGGTTCCCCATATTCAGTAGTTTGGCTCATGACATGTTGGTCTAATGGATTAGAATATAAGCCTTCTACCTTATGCCAAGCCTGCTAATATACGAGTTCTCTCTTTTCATGGGTTCTGTGTGTAATACTTTGCCTACCCGATGGTCTCCCCTTACGACCTCCCCTTACCAAACTAAGGGTGTCAGCACTCCCATGAGATGCCATCATATGATATATCTTTCACTAACTTTGGACCTATGATCATTTTGAGCAATAGCGCTTGAATTATTATCAATTTCATCAGACTCAAGTCACATGAGGGAAAATATATATAAAATGTAAAAGCAATTAAAAAGTGAAACCACAAAAAAAAAAGTAATACTTGAGAAAATTACAGTTAAGAAAATTCCATTCCATATATGTAAACTAGCAAGAGCAGCTACAATCAAGTATATACAGTTTCAAAATTTTAAAAGAATTTAGAATGGCTCCTAATATTAATATGCCTGGCCATAAAAAAATTAACGAGGCTATGTGGGTTCTATCCCTAAGTTAGATAACTAAGTCGTAATAGTTAAGTTTATTTGGTAAAGCAATGATATGGTTGAGATATGCTAACAAAATGTTCAATTTGAGTCTTCTATATCGGTGATAACTAACTCAAAATCTTTTTCATCCTCCTCATTCTCCACAGCTTCATTTTCCTCGGGGGGTGCATCTCTCAAAAATTGTAACCCAAAAAGGTCATCAATGTGTTGTGCATCATCTGGAAACCCAAGCTCAACTGCATTATCCTCAGGGGGTATGTCAACTAGGAACTCTTGCACTGGGTCCATTTCCAGATCCTCATCACTTGATTTCTCCATCTCAGGATCCTCTTCTATGGGGTCTTCCTCGAGGGCATCCTCAATAAGTCCTACAGCATGCTCTTGTGCCGGCTCCCTAATAGGAATCTCCTCAATATGAATATCTTGATCATATCCCTACTCCTGAGGTGATTGAATCCTTGACGGTTCCACTCTAGTATCAATTCTTGACCCAAACCTTACGATCTAGTTAACAGCCCTACCATAATAGGCAATTATCCACCTAATCCCCTATATAATAGCTTAGATCATCTCATCATTCCCTCTAGGATCAAATTCTAAGGTCCTAAAGGTTTCTTTCATCTAGAGCCGTATGGCCTTAAGCTCCTAAATTTAAGTCTCTACTATCTTAATTCGTTTCTCTTATCTTTCTATATCCCCATGCAATCCTTCTAGCATATAACTCCTAGCACCCATCACCGATTTCAAATGATAAGCCTTACCTCTCTATCTATTAAATCCTTTCTTATATCATCTAGCCTTTTCTGAAGGAACTCGCACTTCCCTTTCAACTCTTCTTTCTCTACCTCCAATACTCTAATCTTTGCCTGTAAGGTCTCTATAGTTTCATTTTCCTCCACGAGTTCCTTTCCATCTCGGTGTCTGTTAGCTATCTTGCAGCCATAACATTCCTTTGTCAATATTAAACAAATCAAATTCATCTTAAGTTCCCAAGTATATAACATTTCAAAGGTCGTATCCTAGGATCCTATCCTAATTTAGCCCAG
This sequence comes from Jacaranda copaia, assembly GCA_014898725.1. Classification (NCBI taxonomy): domain Eukaryota; kingdom Viridiplantae; phylum Streptophyta; class Magnoliopsida; order Lamiales; family Bignoniaceae; genus Jacaranda; species Jacaranda copaia. Next base: position 427,540 of record JACGDI010005413.1, on the reverse strand, counting down.
GTTTTCCAAACCTAAGCTCTGATACCACCTGTAGTGCCCCCTCTCGAGATAACACCAAAGCTGAGGCAATAATACGTTTCATCACTAAATATGCACCATCACAACCATAAAATCCATAAAAGTATTATACTTAATAATAATATTATCAACAGTATCAGAGATCTTGCAGCAATTTTAACCTAAAATACGAAAGCTATATTAGAGTGCAGAACATCGTAATAAGAAGTCGAACAATATTCAAGCCAAAATGTCATTTCTAGTACCATAAGTCATACATATAAACCATAAATATATTAGTCATCATGACACATCACTATATCTTTAACAAGGTATCCCATAGTGTAACCATATATATAGATACTTAACCAATTTCTTCTCAATCATCTTCTATTAGGTTTGTTAGCCCTCAAATTCTACTATCTGATAGTTGCCTAATTAGAGACGAATAACACACGATGGTAAGTCTTAAAGATTCAGTGAAGAGAACATAAAGCAATATATGATTAGTTGAACATCAAGATTTCATTTTATCTTATAACTAATAACAATATAGCACAAACTAATAGGTTATTGTCAAAGAAGGCATTGAAGGCAATCGAAATACTAATAAATGCTAGATTGGAGATTGAGACCATTTGCTCAACGGCTTGTTTATCTCAATTGATCCTGCTCGAGAGGTTTAGGGACATCTCAACTGATTACATTCGAGAGGTATAGTGTGGCATGTTGGCCCGAAACATCAGTCCGATCTGGGCTGAATACCACTCCAGCCTTATTGCTCCAAGAACATGATACAATTTCAAGGAAAGCAAACCCAATCACATATGCAAGTCAATAAAACAAATATAACATGAATATTCCTTATTCCTTCGTAATAATACAATAATAGATAATTTCAATACATTAACGAGCAATTCGATAGCTTGAGCATGACAGCTCGGTAATAATAATAGCTCAAGCATATTAGCTTAGCATTAATAATAGCTCAATCATAGTAGCTTGGTAAGGTACTCGGTCAACATTTCACCAATTCACATGCTTTTCAGTTCTTTCAATCAATCAATCAATCAAAATGCCATCATGGAAAAACAACAAGTTTACAGAATGATTTCAATTAAGTTAATACGTACGGTAATAATCATATCAATCAAGGAAGCCGACATGGGTAACAACAATTTATGATACAATCTAATTGATACAATAATGTATGAGACACGAACTTGTTTATTGCACCAAAACAGAATGAATCATGGATTCCAAATGATTTCAATACACGATATAACAATAGTATAATTCATAAGTTCAATGATTAGCTATGTTCAATGAATGATAATCAAGGTAAGAGAACTTCACAGGGTTCAAATAGCCACAACAAGTAATAGCGAGAGTTAAGACAATGGAACCTCGCGGAGTTCAGATAGCAACAATAAACAATAATGAGTGTCAAAGCAATAGAACCTCATAGGGTTCAGATAGCAATAATAAACAATAACAAGAGTCAAAGCAATAGAACCTCATAATGCTCAATTCCAATAATATTGCTTTACTTAAGGAATTACTAGGGTGGTGGATCCTTACCTTAATCATGTTAGCAACACAGTCAAACTCTATTGTTCGTCAAGATCAACATCTTCATCGCCTATTCAAAAAGAATAGCCTTGTATCAATATCCATGATCAACTTTAGCAATCATCAACACCTAAACTTATATCCATAACAACCTAAGTTTGAGTAATTATTCTACTGGTGCTCGATATTAATCATAGTAATCCAATTACTAATAATATCCCAATTTTAGTTGATTAAATTATAGTTACTTAAAATTAGGGTTTTCTATACTTATAATACTTTCTAACCTATAGTTTGTATGAAATAATATTATTTGAAGTCACTAAGCTTATTTAATTGATCAAAGTTGTTCTAATTATATATCGAGGTATCCTGATCGATCATTTCCACCAAGATATATGTAAATACAAGGTTCGATGATAATCAGAACACATATATTTACATATGCAATTATACACATATATATTATTGTTATATACCGATATCTCCCAATTGAGTCAGAATCTCAGTGATTAGCTTGCGTGCATGTGCTCCAAAGAACGAGTATGACCTTGGGCCGCCGTTGTATTGCCACTATCCGTCATCGAAAAACTTAGAAACACCACTATTGGATAGCTCTCACCGAGAGCTTTCCAATGGTACCATTCGTTTCCTATTTATTCGTCAAAAAATTAGTCAACCATTGCCTGAACGTTTCTGAACCACCTAACTCTACTACGTATTTTTTCCTTCACCGCCATGCAAGACCACCACTCGACCCCCCCTTATCGAGTACTACACTGTGCACTTTTCAAAGTAGCCAATGGTCATCAAAAAGCGATAAACCCATCTACCCCATGAAAGTTTGCCTTCTTAGTCTCTTCCTTTGTTCGTCTTTGGTGGTCTCCTATCTTGGTTAATGGTACGGTTGGAGAGAGGGTGATGAGGTGGTCACTATGGGGGTGTTGGGTGGAAGAAGTAATGTGGTAGCCGGTGGGTGTGAGGTGGTGAAGTTGCTGGTGATGGAGAGGGAAAAAAGAATGGTGAAGGTTGTTGAAATGGAAGGAATGAAGGCTCGGTCTATTGCTAGTCATTTCTTTATCATTTTTTTAATAAAAAATCCAATTCTTAAAATATTCAATTTAGCCCTTGAAATTTTCAAGTTATGCAATTGAATTCAAAACATTCGGAAAATCTCAATTTAACCACCTACTAGTACAAGTCTTCACAATAGGTCATCTCAAATGATAATATTAGATTTTAACTCTTTATTATTAAATAAATAGTGCAATTGCACACATTTTTGAAATCTTACAAGTTAATTAAATCTTTATAAAATAATATTAAATAAAATATTATGCGAATATAGGGGTGCTAAAGTCATGGTTACATAAAATTAGGGTTTATATCACTTAGTTAGCTATGCAACCTGTAGTTCACATGAATAATACCATTTTGTATTCAGTAGGCTTAATAAACATACAAATGTTTTATATTCCTAAGTAAGGATGTTCTGATAAGTTGTTTCTTTCATTTTCTTCAATAATACAATGTTTCACTATAATTGGAATGTGTATACATGTACATGCAATTACATAAACCAACTATTCCATTTTTATACCGATTTTTCACTAATGAGGTAGAATATCAACGATCAGAACCCCTTCATATAATCACAGCGATGAGATGAAGATTCTGTCTAGTCACTGCCATTGTCGGCTGCCAAAAAACTTCACCACCACCACCAAATGAAGTGTTTCAGCTCAATTATACAAACCCCTCAACTAATTTTATCCAACGCCATCGATTCACTATCCAATTTTAGCTCCAATGCCATAGCACCACCACGCGCCTCCGCATTGAATTTCTTCAATTTCGCTCATTCCAGTGGTCATTTTCTAAAATTGAAGATTCTATCACCCTCCTGAATCTAAACCTAACAAAGCTTAGTACTTGGTTGTGAGTTTTTGTTACTGGAAACCTACAACCCGTCACTCCTACCAAAGTCGCAACTTTGGGCTCTAATTCCGGCCACCTTGTCAGTCAGTTTTGGAAAAAAAAATGGTATAGCTGTGTTCACCACAAAGAGAGGAAAAAAATGGTACTTAATTTGCTAAACTTTGGTTGCTGGACTAAGGTCGCCAGTGAGAGGGTGGTCACGGTGATGTTGGTGAAGAAGGAGATGGAAATGGGGGTTTAATAGAAAATTTCTTATTTGTAGATTTTACTTTATTTTAATTACAAATTGACCCCAACACCTTTTAATAAATTTTTAGTTAGGTCCAAAAGTTTTAATTTAAATGAATTTAGCCACTAAATTTTATAAAACCTCACATGGGGTCCATTAGTTTATAAAAATTAAACATTAACCCCTCATAATTTAACAAATAGTACAATTAACTATTTTATATTTATGTTTTAACCCAAAAAACTTTCAAAATTCTTTCAATCAAGTCCCTTTCATTTATTTTTTCGAGCCCTAAAATCTAACCAATCAATATCGTGAATTTCAAATTCTTATTTTTCAAAAATACCGACTTTCAATGGTGTTACAATAACAAGCTAGTAATATAAAAATTTTGTCATAAATTATAGTAACAATTTTTATTGTCATTAGATTTCATTTCACATGTATTACTAGCTCTCAATATTGACAATTTAAAACATTAATTTTTGTCACTATTAAAATATATTTTGGCAAATAAAGAGTTATTTTTATTTAAAACGTATTATTAATATAACAATAAAAATTATTATCACTTAAAATATATTATTTAGTTGTTATTTATTTTTTGTCGCCAATAATATTATTGTTATTTTGTACTGAGGGGAGATTATCCGTCTCCCTAATAAATGTATTTAATATATATCATGCTAACAATTTTGACACGTTTTATTTATGTACTAAAAGTTTTTTAGTAAAAATTAATAAAAATTTATTATTTTTCAAAAAAATTATTTTTTTTAAGAATTTCAGTATATTTATTTAACATTTGTATGTAAATAGAATCAGAGAAATTATGATTAAATAGTAATAGTGTGTTGTAAAGTGAATAGGTTGTGAATGAAAGTTACTGTATAAATTTCAATTATAAAGATTAAAATATATATAAAAAAAAAGTCATTTTAGGCACATTTAGACATTTTAGATACTGTAGTACTGGGTTGATACCATATTGCTTTTGTTGAACTACAAAAATTATTTCTTTTTTTTAATTTATTAAAAAGAGATTGAATATACATATCAATCATCTATTTAAATTTTAAATTCATGAAATACAAACGATTACAAATACATATCAAATACTACAAGTTTAGTGGCTTGTTGCTTAGTGGCATCAGTTTTCTTTATTATGTGGAAGATTTCGTATTCGATTCGAATGTGCGTCATTGTACATGTTATGTGCATTTAATTATATAGCTTGTACTTTAATTTATTTAATTTGAAAACAGGATAATATTAATTTACTAGACAAATAAACTTCATCATATATAATGTTCTCTTAAAAAAAAGATGCTACTTAATAGAAAAATATTATATAAATTGATTTGTAACCACATCAATAGAATTTAAATTTAAGATATCTAAAATCTAATGTTAATTTTTGTGGACATTATCTCTAGGGCTATAAATGAATATTCAAAAATTCATATACTATTCGTATTCGTATCCATTTATACAAAATTTATCCACATCTGTTTAGAATGAATATTATCTGTATTTGATTAGTAGATATTCGATTATAAATGGATATAGATATTATAAATGTGTATCCGATATCCATTTCGAATACATATTTATTAAATAATATATTATTTATATTTTTTTAATAAAAATCTCATAATCGATATATATATATATATATAAATTATAATTGAAGAATTGAAAAGAAGAAAGAATAAATTTAAAAAATTATTGTAATATAGAGAAAAAAATTGAAAAATAAAGTTAATCAATATAATTATTGTTGGTTGACTTTATAATTAATATACTTAAATGCCATTATTATTATTATTATTATTATTATTATTATTATTATTATTATTATTATTATTATTAAGTGCTAATAATCAATTATAAAGTCAATTATTAATTAAAAATTATGTTATTTGTTTGATTGTTTTCTTTTTAATGAAATTATATAGTTCCTTTTATTAATTAAAATATGTATTTGTTATAGGTTCATAAATTTACGTATTTGGATATTTGTAAATAGATATCTAAATAATTATAATCGAATATGAATATAAAAAAATAATTTAAATATGAATAAGTTTAATAAAATATGTAAAAATTTAAATAATTATAATTGAATATGGATATATCCAAATTCAATCGATATCCGATGGATACAAATTCGGATATTAATTTTTAATATCCATCAAATTCATATCCATATCCGAATATTTAAAAAATTAAACGGATACGAATATAAAATTAGTGTATCCGATCCATTTAATATCCATTTACACCCCCAATTATCTCCTTACCACAAACTATTTTCTAAGACTTTTAATTTAATTTAATTTTTTTTGTGCAGAGACTAAAAAAATATAATTTTAGTGATAGAAAAATAAATAATAAAATAAAAATTATTACTAATGATATATATTAAGTGATAATAATTTAAATGTTATCCTTTACATTATTAAATTTGTAAAAATTTATTTTAGTGACAAAATAAAATTTTTGGTCAGTTAAGATATATAATTATCAAGAATAATTTCTATATTATAATCTTTATCTTTTTAGCTTGAAATAATCCATTCTATTTTTTTCCATGGTTTCATACTAAATTTACGTAGTTAGGTTGCAATCTATTAAAGCTCACGCTTATACCCTATGGAACAAATTAAATATCTCCACATTTAGTGGGATTTAAACCTAAAATTGGTTGATGTAATGCTTCAACCACCACAGCCGGCCATACTGTGTATGAAAACGAACTACCAAACAATGCATAAGAAATTAGTTGAAAAGAAATATTTAAACAAACCAAACCAAAATTCTTGTTCTGTGATTCGATTTGATTCGGTTGGTTTTTTTCCCCCCTTCTATTCTGGATAAGGTAATTTGATTTATTGAATTTCTTTTTCAAAAATTATTTTTAATATAAAGATTATATAATAGAACCATACTCGTGTATTTCACTTGTTATTTTTCAGTTTTTTGGTAAATTGTAAAGAAAAGAAATTGAATAAGATTAAAAAAATGAAAAAAAAAAGAAATTAATAAATTTGATAAACCAAAAAAAAGAAATTGAACCAAATTATCCGTTCCCTTTTATATAACAAAATATAGCAGCGTTACTGGCTTCTGATATTATATTTCTAGGCCACTACTGCAACTGCATCAAAATTTGAAGCTTTTATGTAGTTCAGTTAATCTAGTTATATCATGTATGGGTAGTTGGAAGCATTACTAAGTTATTAATGGTACCTCACAAATTTCATTCCTATGTGGGTTGTGTACGAAATTACAATACAAAGTGACAAAATTTCTGGTCACAGTATAGATAAATAATAACTCGGACAAATGTTCTAATTTTTCATAATTTATAATTAGTGATACAATCTTTACTTATTATAATTTGTAACAAAATTTTTATTATTAATAAGTTGTCACTTATAGGTGTATTTTTAACTGTCAATAGTGTCAATCTGAATACTATTTTTATTACTATTAAGTTTGTAAAAACCATTAAGATGACAATATAAAATTTTTTGTTTCTTAATATATGTAATTAGTGATATTTTTTAAATTATCAATTATTATTTTGTTACTATTTTTTTTTGTTTGGGAGAGGGGGGGGGGGGGGGGTTGGGGTTTCAATTTACAAGTATATGCATTTGGTTTACTTGGCCCTTGTTTAATTCTTTTTTATATGATTGATTGATCTTCGTCGCTAATTTGTTGTCCTTCATATATTTGTTTGTTTGTTTTTCAGTTGTATGATGTTATATTGTATTTGAATATGGATTGATATGGTAAAAGTAATATCATATATATATATATGTATATGTATCATTTCTTATTCTTATACTATAAAAAATATAATATTAGTAATGAAAAATAAGCGATAATATAAAAATTATCATTACTAATATATAATAAATTATAAGAATTTTTATAATGATCTAATCGTACTATTTAAGTATAATAATTTTTATTTAATTATAATATGATTGAATAGTAGTAAGATATAATACAATGTGATTATGTCAGTAACTTAACCTCTGCTGAGCCACGCTTGGATTAATATCCTTCAATCCAACTGATTTTAAAACATTGTCTGTGAACACACCTAAATGACAAGGGGAAATTTAATGCAAGCTTTGAAACATATATGTGCGTAGCTGTCTGAATTAATGCTGGTTTGAGGGTACAACCGCTGCCCTGCAAATCAGTACCATGTTGTCATATGTGGACCGTTCTCATAATTCTGTGTGCAACCAATTTCACGATGGTCTTGGGTGGATTTGTCGTGATTGATGGGGAAAACAAATTTAGCTTGTCGATGCAAGAAAATGTAATATTAATAATAAAATAATAAGTAACAAAATAAAAATTATCATTAATTATATATATTAAATTATATTAATTTTTATTTTATTTTTAATAATATTTTTTAGTTTGTCATAATATGGTTTAGTAATGAAAAAAATTAATATTTTAAATCATCACTATTAATAATTAATGACAACTATATAGTACTAACAATAAAAATTATTATTATAATTAGTGATAAGATTTTCATTATCACTAAGTTGTCACCATAGGTATGTTATTAGTTATCAGTGGTGATTAAAATAGTGTTTAAGTTGTCACCATTTTATTTGTAAAATTTATTGAGGTGACAAAATAATTCTTTTTGTCATTTAAGATATAAAATTAGTGATAGCTTTTATATTGTCACTTGTTATCTTATCACTAATTTGCCTCTTTTTTGTACTATGTGTCTGTTTTATTTTCAAATTTTCTTTGAAATTCTTGAATTTATACACATTTTTACTAAAAATATTTTAAAATTTGTTTTTATTATTCTATTATTTTATCTTTTAAATTCAAATTTGATTTTGTATAAGTACTCGCCATCCTTTGAAAAAAAAATAAAAATGTACATATATTTAAAAAAAATAAATTTTTGTAATTCACCTAAATTTTCAACTCTATACATACCTTATCATTATTTTCAGGTATATCCAAATACAATATCATTTTATTTTTAAAATTATAACTAATTTTTTACCTTTTAAAAATATTTAAAACAAAAAATGAAATTGAAAACATATTCAAGCGGCCTTTACTTTGTAAATTTCTTATTTAAGTCATTTTTATTTTCAATTTCAAATGAGCGCTTCACCTCTTTCTTTTTCTTTCTGAATCTATAGGAGGGGCTTTATGTTTCGCGTTTCAAATTCTCCACCCTTTTGAAGCTGTGGTTGAGCATTAAAAACCTCCCAATTTGGTGCCTAGCTCACATGGATTAGTTAAAGAATAAAATAATGAACATTTATAAGTTTAAATTAGAAAGAAGAGCAGTCACTGAAAAGCTTTGGGTTAATAATTCAAAACCTACAATTGATGGGTTTATAGGTAATTTCCCATTTAATGGACGCATAAGCTTATCTCATTTAAATGAATTATGATCGATTATATATCAGAATATCGAGAATTAAGTATAAAATGGAACAAAATACTATGCTTGCTGGAGCCATCTTTGATTTATTCACGAGCAAAGTTTTACCTCTTGATTAATCCATGCAATAAAATTTATCATCACGTTCTGAAACATAGGTAATTGTAATATATACCCTATTGTCTATTTCTCATAGATGACTATTAATGAAGAAATTGTCTATATCGTGACACTAAATTACTATATTGAGCCTACTTTTTAATTTTTAACTTGATAATAAAAAACAATTTAATTTTTTAGTGAAATGGATGTCAAATATATTTAAACTAGCACGAGCCAGTGCGATGCACCAAAAATGATTATGTGATTAAATAATTTATTTTATAATAATATTTATTTTACTTCATGTGACTAAAACATAATTTGTAATTATTTTTAGCATTTAATGAGAGAAAATTTATTACTATTTAAACAAAATAATATGAACAATTCAATTAAAAATATTATGTTGGAAGATAAGTTATTCTTAAATACATTGTAGAATATCAAGAATTGCTCAATCTAAATTTATAAATTATACAAAAATTTTAAAATGAAAAAATTTTAAAAAATAAATAAAAGAATTAAGAAAATAAAAATAGCACAAAATATTAATATAAAGTTTTTTTTTGTATGATTTCTTAATAATGTGGAAGTTATAGTTACAATTTTCATAACATTTGAGAATTTTAAATGTTAAATAATTTTTGTTAGAGTAAATATATAATATCTTTGTACTTTATCTATGAAAATAGCGTATATTAGGTTATTAATTATTTGACAACTAATTTAATAAGTAGTTTGTAACATAAAATTTTTATAAGCTAAAATATCTCTTAATATTCCATATAACTTTGATTAGTAAAATTTATTTATTTTTATTTATATATTTAGTTATTTTATTATTTTTAAAATTATTAGTTTACATATATTATGTACTTGAATAAAATAATAAGTAAATTTTCAGTATTCAATTTGAAATAAAATATCAATCTCTCATAAGTTTCTTTCTTAATTAGAATATAAAAATTATGAATTATTAAATGGATACTTATTTTCAATTAATTTCTTTTGTTCTCACATCATTAATCCATGTAAAAGTATTTTTATGAATTATAAGAAAAAATATTAATATAAATGTGCGCAATATAATTATGAAATAGTGTAATTAAATATATTAAAAAATAAAAATTGATACATTTGCTATTTGAGTGGTCATTTAGCAAAATTTTGAAAATTTCCAACTACGTCAGCTATATATGTGTCCCATATAAAAGAATTTATTTCAAATAATTGAAAATGAGTTCTCCATTATTATATTGCTAAAAAACTATAGGGATTTAAATTTAATAATATAAAAATAAAGTTCAGAATTTATAATTGTTGTAGAAAGTAACTGTTTATATTTGAAATAAATTCTTTAATAGAATTATTTGTTATATTCTATATATATAATTTTATCAAAAATAGTATTGTAAGAATAATTAAAGTTTAAAAATTTTGATAAATTGAGGACTTGCATATAAATTAATTTATAATTATTCATTTCTCAAACTTCTAACTCTTTAATAAAGAAGTGATGTTATGATATTTTACATAAATATTTATTTATCTCTTTCATAAGCAACAAATAAGTTGTAAAATTTTTTGAGTAAGTCACAATGTTAAGAGATAATTATGATTGTTAAGTATTTTAATTTTACTTTTAAAATTATCTAAAAAATAAGTACTTAATTAATAATTAAAAATAATTTATTTGATCAAATGGTTGAATATTATTTATTTATTACTTTTTATTAGAAATAATTGAATATTGCATTACTTCGACTAAAAATAATGTGGTTGTATTTATATAAATGTAAAACATTTATTAAATATGAAAATTGGTTGTTGTTTTAAAATAACTTAGTTATCAGCTACTTTGTTGGGATTAATTTTAAACTTTTTTTTGGATAAAAAGGTATAATTAAATTAAAAAGAAAAATATCACTCTCTTTAAATAAAAAATGAGTTAATATTTATTAGAGCTCATATTTATGTGATAATTTCATTACTTTGTATATTCATTTAATTTTTAATAGTTAATATTATCAAAGTGAATATAAATTATTGAATATGAAATATATCAATTGTATAAAAGTATTTACTTAGCGATGAAATTTTGATTTTTAGCTGTACATATATAATTTTTTATAAATAATTTATTTATTGAATAGAAATAAAATCATTTTCTTATAAGAAAATATTATAAATAAGTAAAGTTCAATCAATTGAAATAAACTTATCAAAGCACATGATATTATATGGAAACAATGAAGAAAACAAAAAAAATCTTTCTTGTATGCATGTAATTAGAAATGGGTAAATCAAATGCTAATAAATTTAATGAATATTTAATATGAAAAAATATATAGTGTTTCCTCATTCATTTAATAAGAAAATTGGAATTATTTAAACAACTTAATAAAATTATAATATTTTTAAATATTTCATAACACCACATTATTCAAGGTACATTATTCAAATATGAAGTATATATAATTTTTTTTTACATAGATAAGTCGAGAGAGCTACAACTAAAATAATAGTTACATAAAATTCAATATCAAATATAAATTCATGTGTGAACATACAAAAAAATTTGAAAATAGTATTAAAAATAAATATATAAAATATAATTAATTAAGATATAAAAGTATTGTATGCTGATACTTCTAAGTAATATAAAAATTACAATCCAAAGTTGGCCAAAAGAACTTTAATTTTAAATAAATATTGCGGAAATAATAAAATATTAATATTGATAAAATAATTAAATATTTTAGAAAAATGTCTAATTAATTTATAATAAACAAAACAAAACCAATATAAAGATGAATTTTAAAAAAATATTAAAAAGTTTCTACGAAATGAACTTTAAATTAATTAAAAAGAAAAAAGAAGCATAATTATATTATGCTAATTGAGAAAAGAAGTCTTCAAATTAAAAATATATAATTGTTCTAAAAATAATGTAGAAATAAAATGTAAAAGAAATAATTGTAGAATAATAACATTTATAAATAAAACGAATGAAATATTTATCTATTAATCTTGTGGTAGATTAAATTTATTGGATAGAATTTTGTTGTAAGAGTACTTAATATGATGCTTGTTAAATATTTTTCAAATTACAAACTTATGTAGTAAGATAAAAATATGATTATAGATATTTTTTGAACGATCTTATGAGATAGAAATTTATATTGCAATTCTGGATAAACATGACATGATATTTTAGTCATAATAGATAAGTTTATCATATTAAAATGAAATACAAAAATAAATAAACAACCAATGAAAATTTTCAACTGAATCAAAAAATTCAAAATTCTAGGAATTTGACATTTGGCTAAACTTGCAAAATTAGAATTAAAATTACATAATTGTGGATTTCACAGCGTTGTGCTGTACACAATAGTATAGATTATTATATTCAAATTTCAAAATCAGTAAGTACAATGTTACTATAATGGTAAGATGGTTACAAAAATATAACTTGAAGTATATTAAAATCCATAAATTCGAACTTAAATTCAAGAGCATGGAATGTTATCTCCAATTTTTTAAGACAGAATTGATCCATTTATAATTTGGAGAACAGCTAGACGCAGTTTCTAATCTAATGCTGAGCACAAGGAGTAGTGCCAAAAATTAACTTACGAATATTCGAATTGTGTTACTATGTATACGTACTATGATTTGATTTATAATTTGACTAATTTTCTGCTTTCATGGGATCAAATCTTTAACATATTTAAAACTAAAATCTCAATGAGATTTGAATGAATCATTCAATGTTTAAGTAATAACATCGTACAATGAAATAATGATATGAAATAAAATTTAAATTAATTAATATCATTAAGGATGATTTAATAATTTATAATTCTAATTAAATAATACAGACGTGGACGATGTGAAATTATACCGACAATGCCATAAAGGACCATGAGTGGATCAAAAATACCCCTCCACAGATCTGAAAAAGATTAAGGAACTCACAAGTTTAGATCTGAAAAAAAATCATCACTGTTCCCCACCCTAAAAATACAATCATTATGCCTCGTTTAACACCATGAGGTCCCATGTGTTAATGGCTATTGAAGGGTCTAAGATATTGTAGTGGTAAAGAAAGATGAGAGATACGTCGGCAAGATAGAACTTAAACAAGTATTGTTGTTTCCACATAGATTTCGGACACGATATAGAGGGTTGTATTCAATTGAAAAATGAAGTGGAAATGCTTATTAGGCAAACGTACTTGAAGGAATTTATTGCCAAGAAAGGTAGGTCCAAAGTGCAAGAGCTCGAAGGGGAACATGAGAAGAAGAGGAATTGATCTTGAAGTAGATCCTGCAGTAGGGAGAAAAAGCCAAAGAAATTGTGAAAGACCTTATTAGAGATAACTTGCCAAGAAGGGGGGGGGGG